>JAPQWV010000659.1:0-304735 GCA_027422505.1 Craterostigma plantagineum | reverse complement strand
TCGTTCCCCAAGGTAGAGCTTGTCTGCTGAGACCTTTCTTGATCATTCCTTTTCGGCGATTGAAGAACACTCTCTCTTTCACTGTTTCTGGGCATAATCAACGCTTTGATCCATAACTTTCTTGGACATGGTCACTGACGCATGCTCAACCCTACTTCCTTTTCTCAACCATTTGTTGTGTGGAGGCCGTTCAGCAGAACAATCTTTTCCTAAAGTCGGCGCCTGTTCATTTTCTTCAGTTGGTAAGACAGCATTGGGCCCACAGTGAGGAGGAAGTCGCGAATAGCAGAAACTCTTCTCTTACGGAATTTTTCTTTTGGCCTCACACAACCAGACGCTGCAGGTAAAGATTGGGGAATACCAGCAACGAGCTCTTTATGAGCAGATGCATTAGCATCTGATGTTGATTTTGCCAAAGCCAAATCGCCCGTGTCATCTGATTCTTTGGCCACCATCTCACCTTTACCGTCAATGTCTTTCTTAGGGAATCACTCTTCTTGTCATCAAACCTCATAAGCTCGACGAGTTCATTTGCGGTCATTAAGCATCACAATGTCGTTTGGAAAACCATCCATTTCCATTGCTGTAATGCCAACCAACGCATCAGATGACCGAACCCTTCCTTCAATAACAGATTTACTTACTGCTCCTTCAAGTGGTCCAGCTTCTACAACCAAATTCTCTATGGAATTGGGATCTACCACAATCTTTTCCCCAAGAATCCCTAACATCCCAGCTCCATTGTCAGGACTGTTCAGCACTTGACGCGATTGACCCCCATCTCAAAACCCGCACCATTTTCTATCTCGGAAATAGTTATAGGATTCAGAGCATCATCTCCCAAAACACTTTTAGTCACCTGAGAACTTTCAGCACCAATACCCTCCAATACAAAAACTCCAGTAGGGGCAGTTTCATCCAGTTTTGAATCAACTCGCACTGCATTTGGGCCACAATTAGGTGGAAAATCTCGGGTGGCAGACACTTTCCTTGTCTTATACTTGAACAAACCTCCATTTTCCAGATGCCGCTTGCTTGAAATCATCCCAGAGACGCAACCTTTTAGAAATTGAAAAAAAAAAATAATCAGTCGTGGCCGACGCCCTATATAATTTCACGAACCCAGAGTGGTTGTACTCAACAACGGCCTGGAATCTTAAACCTAAGCCAACGAAGTGGTGCAGTGCTGCAAGGGAAAAACCAAACAACGACCCACGCAAAGAGAAAAAAAAAAAGCATAACATATTTAAACAATATCGCACCAAGCATCCAGTATCACGATCGGAAGCTGGAAAAACACGTACATTTGATGGAGGAAAAAACAACAATAAAATCGAGAAAAAAAATCTCACAGAAACAGAAACTAGAATCGAGTGCCCTGCCTTCAACGAGCTTAATAAAACAACCGCGTCTCGATTAGCAGATACAGAACACGTCGCACGTACATCCGCAGCCTCTTTATCAGCGCCAGGAATGCATCGGAAGTCCGTAAATCAAAGTAAACGGGGGATAACGTAAATCGACATCATTCAAGACTAAGATAACAAAGATCGGAGACAAGAAAAGTGAAGGAAAACGTTTGTCGTGCGTCATCCAGGGGAGACAACGCAACACCTAATTACGAATCTACCCTACTATCGTTATTGGGCCATCAGCTATGGTCCAATTAGACCCGAGATGGGCCTACCTTTTTATGGGCCTCATTTATTCTAAATCGATTACTACAATCTCGTATTGTAGGCTTTCAGTCCAAATCTTGTAACAGAACTTGAATTGTACTCAATGTTATAATCTATAATATCTATACTATATTACTTATATGATATTTGCTATGGTGCCCACCTACCGTGGCACCATAAGCAAATCTCTCAATTTTTGTTTTTTTTTTTCGATTCTCAACGCCGTCAACACCTCCATAGATCATCTCATATCCATTGCAAACATAAGTCGTCATCTCCAACACGTGAATTTTAAAGAAAATTCATATTTATTATTCACATGTGGACGACGTACGGAGGTGATAATTTTCTTTAAAATAAGTCCAATTAAGTAAAATTATTCTAGAAAACCTCACGGTGATAAAAATCAAACAATTGAGAGATATATATATCAAATCTTGAGGTCTTTACACATAAATACCCCTCTGTAAAAACAACTTGTCATTTAGCACCCTGTAAGGATTTTTTTTATATGTAGGTAACTAACAGAATAAATTTTTTGCAGATAGGTACCCGATCCGCCGCAGGTACGCTATACAACACATTCGGATATATATATCAACACATCTGGTACCCTATATAATAGAAAATGCTACGCCATATTAGCACATTTAGACACGCCCTGTTAAAACATAGGTACGCCGTACAAACACATTTAGGTACCCTTATATCAACATGTTATGGTACGCCACAGACACAGAGGAAGTACGACATGACTGAAGAAACTGGTAAAAATTAAATCGGGTACCTATCTGTAAAATTTCCTGACATTGGTAACCTATGTGTAAAATTTTTATTCTATTAGGTATTTATGTGTAAATGTCGTCAAATGTTTTCTATTTCTTTTATAAAAAGGTCCATTTAGTATATCTCATTCTAGTCAACTTAGACTACGATGATAAAAATGTTCAAGTGGATTTAAACTCATTTCATGACCCTAACCACCTGACATATTCCTTGACAAATTGCATAAAAGATATTATACAAGAAACAATTTAATATTTGCAGATTCTTCGTTCCAAGCTGCGCTTTTTGAAGTTTCAGAAGTATGGCATACATTTAGCAACTCACACAAAGCTTAAATGAAGACCGATAAGCTATTAAGACGGCACCGAATAAAAATAAAAGGAGAGATCAAATACACAAGTCATAACATAGTGCCATTTCGGAGATTTGCAGTTGTCTCCGTTAACGAACCGAAGAGCGTTTCGCCGACCTCTGCTTTGCACAGCGGACAAGTGGCGTTAATTCTCAGCCATTTATCCACGCAATCCTTGTGGAAGAAATGACAGCATGGAAGCTCCTTGAGTTCGTCGTTGTTCACGTATTTCGCCAGGCAGATACAACAGACCTGCGATGATGCACCGCAACGTTACTCTAGTCGAGCGTATTGGAATTGAACTAATAGGTTGTTAATGATTATTTCGACGTCAAAAAGGACAGGTAAACCGTGTGCTTACTGCATCCTCTCCCGATATTGCTCGTTCTTTCTCAGTCCCAGAAGCTATTACCCCGCCTTCGCCAGAGCTCGAGCCACTCTCCTTGTCGCTCTTGGTTTTGTTTTTCTTCGTCTTAAATTTATAAGTGGGCAGAGAATTGATCGAATCTTGCGTGGCTCCTCTGTTGTGAGACAGATCTTCCCTGAAGCCCAAGACAGAGATGATACATGGTAGGCAGCAGCAGATTGTCGCGCACAAAATGAAAGGCATTGCGTATCCAATGCAACTAAAAGTGAGGAATACGATGCATAACCTGTTTTAAGTAGATAGTAAATGCATCAGCACACAAAATCTGGAGGAAAGAAAAAGTTAACTTTACTGAGGAATAAGTTCTAAAAAAGCTACCTGTACAACTGAGGCGCTCCATCTGCCGGTGAATGGCCTCCGAAAATCCACACATTCCAACCACAAACCAAACAGCAAAGAAGCAATCTAGAGCCATCTTCAAATATTCGGCAAAGGCTTTCAGCCTGCAGCAAAAGCCGAAGTTCTTAGCATTCTACAATACAGAAGCATACCCTAAAGACCAAGCAAGTACTTTTCTCAATCAAACAGACTACACATGTTCCCATCCCAATATTTACAAGGCAGACTTGAAATTCATGAATACCTAGGGTGAGGTCTATTGCTTTGACTCCCTCTGGTTGTTGCACTAGAATTCCTACCATCTTCCTCTTCCACGGTTCTCCGAGTCAAATGGCCAGAAGAATTGTTGCCAAACAATGAATCCTGACGGTGCTGAGATGGGTCCTGTTCAGTTCCCAGGTTTCGATATCTAAAGCGCCAATATAGAAGTGGAAGGATCGATACACAACCAGACGCATAGCCCACAATCCACGCTCTCAAAGGAGCTCTTGGCTTTTCGTGCTTAGACAAGGATAGCACGATAATAGCTGCAATAATTTGACCGACTGTCAACAGTAGCTCCACAGATATCCACAAAACAGAATTAATTGGGCTTCTCTGACGGTTTCGACTGTTTGCCCTCGGATTAAGGACGAACTCCTTGTGTTGGAAGATCCACCACCTGAGAAGACTGGAGGTTGGTAATTAGGACCCCTAGAACTATTAGGTTGGGGATCTTGGCCACGTTGCTGGTCCAAAATGCTGGACCTTCTTTCGTGCGATGAATTAGACGATGACGATGCATCGCTGTTATTTGTGATGTCAATAACGTGTTCATTGTCATTACGGGTCTCTGGGCGCTCCATTAGCAGAGGATTATATCTTGGCTCTTACGATGTAGTCCAAGAACAGGAAAAGCCATCCAAATCCACAAACCGAATACCAAGTTCCGAAACCATGGGCCAATTTTCTTTGCTAATCCTTCAGTAACTCCTTGATCCCAAATGCAAACTGTCAGTGAAATATTGTTCAGAACTCACTCTAGGAAATCTATTTTTTGAAAAGTATATCAACAACATCCCAATAAATCATAGCAACTAATCTGCCTCAAGCTGAAGATTGAAAAAAAAAAAACTACAGGTATGAAGGGAAGCGTAGATCAATAACTTCATTAGACAGTTGACCATCGTCACGATTTGAAGGAAGATAAAGAAGTATCACGTCACCGAGAGGAAAGATAACTCAACAAATGGAAAACCGACAATGCAAAGTAATCACAAACCTAAAGCCCAAACGATTATGCCATGCCACTAGACAACAACAGTATAGCTAGGGTTAGCAAATTACGAGTTCCGGCGAGCTTTTCCCAGATTTCCCCCTTTTCAATTGTTTGTGGTTTCCTTTCCACTGATGAAAGCTCTGAGAACCTTTTTGATCAAACAAATCCGAATGGAATTCTACTTCCTCAAATTTTTTGTTTATTTATTTTTAAATATCATAGACACCGTAACCATTTACTTTTTTGCAGTTTTATTTTATAAGATAAGTAATTGCCGTGTCACACAAAGAAGAGGTATATGTGTTTATTATGCTTGGCTTCATCTACTCACATTGGAATATTCTAATAATGAAGCATTTTTAATTATAATTTCGACCTTGTACACGTCATTATGAATGCTATATTTAAATAATAATTGCCGAAATGTGTTATATTATTTTTTTTGTTTTCCTCAAAAAAAGAGATGATTTTTTTGTGAATAAACTATTTACGGATAGCGAATTAGGTCCACATGAAATGTAAATGAGGTCCACATAGATCACACTCTAGTTGACATATGTTTGAATAAATGGCCCATTTGATACTATTCGTTGTAAGAATGAAAGGCCCATAAGATAAAACTTAAGAAAAAACCCCATATATATGTCATGGATGATGGATTCTGCAGCGACATGATGTGAAAAGTAACAATAATTTTCTACATTTGTTCAAGGGAAAAAAGAAGCAATTCTTTATGTTGAATTCATTTGTATATTTGAAGCCAACTCTCCAACCCATCAAATGACAAGTTCATATGCATGATCTTAATTCTTGACATATATGACAAGCATGCATGTGTATCTTGTAACTGAAGATCCAACCTTTCTCTGTAAATCTGCATGTGTGTGTCTTCAAGTTTTGTTTTCTTTTTTTTAATATCCCTATTTAGAGAATCCTAGGTTCTCCTCTCTGACACTCATTGCAAAGTCCTTTGTAGCTCTTAACTATCATTGTACAATCAATGTTCATATGGATTCACACAGTTGATATCTTTTTTTCCAAGTTTTCTTCTCATTTACATTTTCTGTCACCTGTTTAAGCTCTCTTCTTTTCTTTTACTTCAATTGTTGAAAGATCTCAGATTTTGTAACTTACGCACGATAATTTATGAGCCATTTCAGTCAAGCACTTGCCTTTTCCCAGATCCCCAAATTCAAATTGAACCTCCATGCATTTTAATTTTATCTGGGCTAGGTTTCCCATCATCATCTTCTTCGCTTCAAAAGCGTGTTAAATCTACCCAAGAAAGCAGAAAGTTGCCCGCTTTTTTCTGGCCCTTTTTTCTGAATTTGAGCGAAGCCGAAATGTGGAAGCAGATTATCGGCAAACTCCCCTCGCAAATCCCAGAAATCAAATCAAGATGCTGCGAGGAACCCTAATTTAGCGTTTAGCTCATCACCTTCTAGTTCTGGGCAAGTGGTTAAAAGAGCTTCAGCTGCAGTTTTCCCAGCTAGCGTGATTGCTGGAATTGAGCCTCTGCTAGCTTTCAAAGATGTCCCAAGTGCAGAAAAGATGAATCTTTTCATCAGTAAGCTGAGCCTATGCAGTGTGGTCTTCGATTTCTCAGACCCTTCCAAGAATGTCCAAGAAAAGGAGCTCAAAAGAGCTACGCTTTATGAGCTTATCGATTTCTTATCACAGAACCCTCCAAAGTTCACCGAGCCAGCTATCTTGGCTTCTTGCAAAATGTGTTCCATCAACTTGTTTCGTGTCTTTGCACCAAATAATCGTTCAGGAATTACTGGTTCGGGCGAAAATGAAAGCGAGGATGAGCCCATGTTCGATCCTTCTTGGCCACACTTGCAGCTAGTCTACGATTTTCTGCTGAAGTTTATTACTTCACCTTCCTTGGAAGCAAAATCGGCTAAGAAATATCTGAACCATGCCTTTATCGTGAAAATCGTCGACCTGTTTGACTCTGAAGATCCCAGAGAAAGGGATTGCGTGAAGGCCATTCTGCATAGGATATATGGAAGGTTCATGGTTCACCGACCGTTCATAAGGAAAAGTGTAAGCAACGTTTTCTACAGATTCATGTTTGAGACGGAGAGGCATAATGGGATCGCCGAGCTGTTGGAGATCTTTGGGAGCATAATCACGGGCTTTGCTCTGCTCTAAAAGAGGAGCACAAAATCTTCCTTTCGAGGATAATCGTTCCACTTCACAAGCCAAAGTCTTGGGCTCTTATTTTCAGCAGTTGTCTTATTGCGTGAGTCAGTTCATTGAGAAGGATCTGAGGTTGGCGAGCAGTGTAATTTCAGGGCTTTTGAAGTATTGGCCAATCACGAATTGCCAGAAAGAAGTCATGTTTTTGGGCGAATTAGAGGAAATTCTTGACGTCATTAACTTGGCTGAGTTCAAAGAGGTTATGGTACCGTTATTTTCGCGCATAAGCCGCTGCATTAATAGCTCTCATTTTCAGGTGCTTTTCGTCGCTCTTACAGTAGCATTTTTTCATTGATATACATGATCAACGGGCCAACCATTATTTCGATTTTATACTTTGTCATAAAAATAGGAGCTTTTTCGCACGATCTTATTCTTCTCTTCCATCGTATCATATATAGGTAGCTGAAAGAGCTCTCTTCCTTTGGAACAACGATCAAATCATCAATCTAATCGTTCAAAACCGTCAAGAAATCCTTCCCATAGTATTACCAGCGTTTGAAGCCAACGTGCAAAGCCATTGGAACCAAGCTGTCCTAAACCTTACGTTAAACGTAAGGAAGATTCACGCCGACATGGATGGAGCCCTTTTCTCGTCTTGCGTTGATAAGTACGAAGAAGAGGAAGAACAAAAGGCGTTTGAAATTCAGAAGAGGAAAGAAATGTGGGAACGTCTGGAAAATGCCGCTAGGCTACAGCCAATAGTTGGGAACACGGCCGTTTTGGTAAATTATACGGCAGCTTAAACGCTGCTTCTGTGTGTTGTATTTTACTTAGCATCCTTTTTTTTTTGTCTATTTTGGCCGTGTTTTAGACCTTGATTGTGATGACGAACTTGCGCTGGTGTTGTTTTTTTATATGAATATTAGATTCTTCTAATGAGCTTTGCTTGTGTCCCATGTAACCAAGAAATTAGCTTATATTGACATTAACTTATCATTACAGAAACAGCTTCTTGTGTTCTTACACATATTGAACCATTGACCCTTTTTCAATTACATCTTTCTAAAACAAGACAGCCACAGATGACAGATTAACTTTGGAACTGATTCTACGGAAGAGTCGAATGAATAATGAGATATTCCAACGAGTAGTTGTCAGTCGGGGTTACCTATGTTCAGTTGATCTCCGCTCCGAAGCTGAATTGGGTCGATTGTTCAGTTGCTGTGCTGTCGGCCTAAGAGTTTGAATTACGCTTCAAAAATTGATTCTACAGAGGTCACAGAACTGAGTGCTGCTACGCTCTTGAACTGCAATTAAAGAAACAAACAAAAAGTTTCAAGAACCATCGCACAATACATGATTGTGGAAACTTGCAAAGATGGTTTTGACCGTTTTACCTTAGGTTGCTTGTATTTCTCGCGTATGGTACGTAGTGTGCAGCCGTTTGTGTTTAGTTGCAGGTCGCTTAACTTGAGAACAGTTGCTCGCAAGTCTGAGGGTTTGTACCTTGTGTAGTACTCCAGCGTCTGATTCTGGCAAAAGTTTGCGAATTTTACTCAGAGAAATTGGAGAGAAGAAATATGGTAGTGCATGAGAGAAAACAACCAACCCATGGATGTTGTAGTTGGTCCATTGTCCATCTGGCTAAGAATACAGCAGATGCAGCGATTAGAGATGGAAGAAACTCGAGGAAACTGTAGTCGACTAGAGTTAGTTCTGCTAGATAGTTCGCCAAGAATTCGAACTCAACCGAAGGAACCTGTTTAAATCGAAGAAGCTCTTATATTTTCTATTTTACCAGAAGATAAAATGAAAAAGAGCCAACTATTTCTATTTTATTTACCGCGTGAGAAACTTGTGCTGCTCGAATGAACCTCCTGAGAAACTTCTTTGTAGTGGGAAAAGACAGTCGATAGCCCACAGAATTCAGAACTCGACTTTCCATTTCCAGTACCTTTTACGTTGTAGAAAGAAGTCAGCTTCTCTTTCCAGAAGAAATAAGGGGGAAAAAAGCGAATAGTATAAAGGCAATGGGAATGCTCGGGTGATTCGGCCGTCCATACCTCTTCTCTTGTGTAGGTACAATCTGTAATATAACAGAAATCTTCAACGCAAGGCACAAACATCTCTTCGTACTTCCTTCAAATAATAAACCAGAAAGATCATGATAACAGTGTTAATTGACCAGCAACTCAATAGGGATAGAAGGGAAGTTGCACAAAATGCAAGCAGAAGCAGCTTTGTGCGTCTTGAACGGGCTTGAAAAGACTGTTATTTTGCTGCAATGACTTACGAGGCTATCAGCATGCAGGAAACTCCGAGGAGTTGCAGCTTTTGCTTCTCGACCTGATTCTCGGACAGGAATCTATCGATAAGGTGTACAGTGAGGTAGAGTGTGTCGGGAACCAACTTATATTCCTCACAAACCTGTGAAAAAATGGCATCTTGCATCAGTGAAACCATGCAGAAGTCTAAATCTAGAATTTGCATAGCAACAAAGCTCTACAAGATATAATTGTCATAAGAAAAGGTACAGCAACATATATAGCTGGAAACACACAATGATTCCGCCATATGAGTGAACTAACCTCCACGAGCCAATCGATTAGAATCCCTCGCATGCTCTGAGTGATGTCTTGCTGCAGCTTATCCATGTAATCTGATTTAGGCCTCCAGCATACCTGACAGAAAAACGGGTTATTCTGAGACACAGCGAAAGTTTGTGCAGATGTCCTGAGAAACAAGAGATTTTTTTTTTTTTTTTATTTCTACAAAGAAATAAATCACAGATGAAGTTTTATGCTCTCATCATGGACAGCATATGCATGCATGGTTTTGAATGGACTTGGTTAACAAGACAATATGATGTCGGAAAGAATAGTCAAGTCATGGATAAATATCTAGTAGAAAACCTCTGCTGTATGAAAATTAAAATAGATGTCAGCGGCATAGGGGCTGCACATCAATGGATCCTTGTTTGAGTCGACATCCATAATGCCATGATCTTTCAAGCTTTCTGGTTGCCGTAGAATCCTTCTGTCTGCGGTATTAGCTGAAAAGCATTAGATTTAGCAGCTCGGAGACCAAATGAAAAACAACAATTCATCAATTATATCACCAATTTATGGTACAGCAGAGCAAAATGCACGATGCAATTGAACTGCATATGAAACACTGACTTTTCCTCTCAAAAATATAACCATATACGCCAACCTTTACTAAGTGAACGCGGTTGGAAAACGTATGCAGGAGCAAGAGTTGCGGCATTCAGCGTGTTTGCATTGATCGGTTCAGCTTGTTTGGTCGTCAAGTTCATTGAGGCACTAGTTACTTCTGCTTCTTTTTCTACGTTTACTTCTTTCATTATGCTCTCTCTTGTAGCTCCAATCAGCTTACATCTTTTTGCAACACAAGCTGGCTTGTTCCTCCCATCTTCTGTAAGGAAACATTTCAAGTTAGTTCCCGGGCAAGGAAAGAGACGTCAACTATGCCTAGTAAACTGAGTCAAGCAAGGAAAAAGACTTCTATTGAAACAACAGCAAGCATGGCCCATATCAACGGTTAGAAGGGTCGATCATGAGCTTGGTCAAGAGCAGATTATACATTTTCTTCCTCATCTATACCTGACGCCTGGCGGCATTATTGCAGTCGATGTGCAATGGCTCAAATGCTACATTGGTAACATCCTTAAGAACAGTCCTGTTCTTTAGTTGAAGACAAGGCCCTGATTCCATTGCTCGTTCTTCGCTATCAGCCGCCGTTCGTTTTGGCTTTACAGGCAAGTCCCGCGTGTTTTCCTGATCTGCTAAGGGATGTGGCGAATGCAATCCACCAAAGGCTTTTACGCTAGCTCGAGTGATTCGCATATTGTTCTGCTTCGGTCTATTTTCGTCCTTCATCACCGCATTCTTCGTCCCTTGTCCCTGTAAACAAACACAAGCTATTAACTCCAAGATGAAGTTCAGATAGCTGTCATCCAAACGCATCCAAGAAGCTACATTACGCAGATCTCAAAAAGCAAATCCTCTACGCTTCGTAGATCAGCTAAAAACATCGAGGAAAAAGGAAAAATAAAAAAACTGAAGAACAAGCACGATAACTATCCCGAGCTGAACATTAGCTCAAACACTATAAATGCACAAGTTCCCTCACTCTGTGAAGCTCCAACTGCTAGAGCTACAGTATAGAATTGCACCGATCGATCATTCAAACCTAACAACGGAAGATGCAAAGCACAGTGTATGCTCAGATGATTCGTTGTTCATATGCAATCTTCTGAAGCACAGCGTCCGCTTTATATAGCGAGCCGAGGAGCGTTGAGAGCGGGCTTGAGTTGAGTGTTCAAATCCCATAGGATAGGTTCGTTAATATACAATTTTGGTATATTTAGTATTCAAAGGGATATAATTTGGCTGGAAAATGGCCTGATATTAGTTTCTTTCTTAGTTTTTTTTCTTGTTACTCTGTTTCTGACTGACATTTAATCCAATAAATACGAATGTAAAAATGGACAATTACTCGAATTCGATCATCATAATTGCCCGTTGTATGCAAAAAGTTGGAATGATATACGTAATCCAACTTCTTTCATTTACAAAAAGGAAATTCAAGATGGTACTTTGAATTTCAAATCAAATCTCCATTTTTCATTACCATTATTGTTTTGTCCTATTTTTTTCCTAGCAAGACACGTTATGTTACCCATGTCAGAATTTTTACAGATAGGTACTTGATTTGATGTTACCAGTTTCTTCAGTCACGCCGTACCTTCCTGTGTGCGTATGTCGTACCATAACACGTGATATAGGGTACTTAAATGTGCTTGCATGGCGTACCTTTTACCTAAATATGCTAATACGGCATATTTCTCAACGTATGACGTACAACAATACGTTGATATAGGGTACTTAAATGTGTTGTATAGCGTACCTGCAGCGGATCGCGTACCTGCAAAAAAATTTATTCTACTAGGTACCTACATATATAAAAAAAAATCTGACAGGGTAGTAAATTACAAAGTTTTTTTTTCCCAAATTGTTATTTATGTGTAATAAGGACCCTTTTCATTATAAAATATTTAATCAAATATTGGACCATTCTTCAAGATCTACGAATCAATGGACGTTCTTGGAAATGGTTGACCAAAGTAAGTCTTTTCTATAAAGTCGCTTTTACTTCACGTAAAAAGACAATATTTAATAGTTGTCTAAAATCGAATATTTAAAGCTCAATTATTACTTCCTAATATCAAAGAACAGCCTTATCAATTGGTCTAACCTGATGGCCCGGCCCGAAAAATTGGGTTCATGGGCTCCCATAACAGAACAAATGGGCTTATTTGGCCCGTTTATATGTTGCACGTAGATATATGAAAGAGAAGGGGATTTGATTTGCGTCAGCAAATTGCAGGGATATACGATGAATTTGTGTCCGAGTCTGAGGAGAAGTGATAAGTGGTGTTTTTAGCTAACCAATGTTGCTGCGAAGTGAGAAGATCGCAGCTCCCGCTTCGCCGTCGTCGCCGTCGCCGCCGTCGCCGCCTGCGATTGTAATTGTTTTTCTTTCCACTTATCTGTGTTTATGCATTTCCGTATCTGTCTGTATTCGCTAAAGGCTCGATTGCAAGTCGAATTAAAGCTGTCGAATCAGTCTTTAGAAGTCAAGGGTGATGTATTCGTTTGAGACCAAGCAAAGAAAAAAGTGTGATTTTTGCCGCCCAATTTTGTTTTTTCTCGTGAAATAGTTGATTCTATTGAAGAGCTGAGCTGATCCTCTGATTTCTTTTGTATTTTTTCTCGTCTAACTTAAACTTTTCTTATGACTTGCTGTCGAATTAGATTATGAAACTTGATATTCATGACCTTCTGCTTGCATCATTAACATGGCCGATGGCACTTCTTAGTCTTGACTTCATTGTTTCCGCCGAGGCTGAGGTCACAGATATTACTCCTTTTGTGATGTGGTGCTCAAATAGTTTGTTGTTTCCCAATTCTGATGCCCTTCTTTTGCGTATTCAATCAGGGTTCTCCATTTGTGGGTGCAAGAAATGGACGATGTAATAACAGAGTTTCCACCACCATCAAGATTCTTGCTCGAAGATCTCAGCAACTTCACAACTCCACCTCCTTCTCAAAGTGTTCTTATCTTGGACTCTGTTAAAAGCTGCAACTTTCGAGGTAAGCTCTCTCCTGACTACACTATTGCTTTTAAGCTCGAAACATGGCTGGAAAAGAAGAGTTCAGGCTTTGTCTTTTCAATTACTAGCAGCTATTGCATTATATGCAACTGCAAATGATTAATTACATCAAACATTCTTGATGGGTTTGAAAGATCTTGGGTTTTCCTTGCAATACCTTGAACATAAAATGCAGCCCGAAAGTGAGGTTTTAGGACATATTTCCTCCCCAACATGAGCTTCTATTTCCCTTTCAAGCTTTGGACATGAAATGTGAAATGTTGCGTGGGACTCTAAACTTCAAACAGATTTGCTACAGTACATACACAGCCATGCCTCGTCAACGACAGCTGTGTGTCCTTGTCTTTATTGTCTGTAGGGGAAACCACCATATATCAAACATCTGTTGCATATTTTTTTTATTTTTAAAATGTAAATTAAAGATCTTTGATGGGATCATTCAAGAAACACAAACCATGTCCAACACGACTGAGTAACTTTCCACGAAATGTATTTAATCTATGGTGTCATCTATTGCCAACAGATGTTGACTTAATTTCTGCCTCTCCTATTAAATTTGACCGAGTCAATAAAGATTGCATGTGGCAGTTTGAGAGGCATAAAAAAATTTGAAATGTTTCGAATAATAAGTTATGTTTATCCACGAAGCTAAGCCAGGATTACATGTGATGTTTTTCCTTTTACATAATTATCATAAATCACCTTTTTCGAATCACCATTCCACTGCTCCTTAATTACACTTGTAGAGAGCTTGACTAATATGGACTATGGGATTATTACGTAAGATAGCGACAGAAATGAAAAAATATTAATTGACACAAGCACAACATGCACTTGGTTTAGTTTGGTTCACGTTCTCTTCTCATATCGTTTTGTCGCATCATTGATGCGAATGTTATTTACATAAATACCTCATTTCTTTTTAAGCCAAGTGCCCAACTCCATCTCTCTCTCTCTCTCTCTCAAAACATTCCTTTACATAGTTTTCTCCGGCAAATCTCTGAGAATAAAGGAAACAAGGTATGAAAAAGAGTGATCTTTACACCTCTCTCTGTTTATCCGTTTTCAGAAAGATCCATCTGTTTGCTTACCATTCTCCTTAATCTTTTTGGGATTTTGATGATAAAGCTCAAACCTTTCTGCTTCACTCGGATCTTTGCATGTTTAGCTGATAAAGGGCCTTCTTTTTTGCAGGGATTCGGCGAAACCTTCTAACGCCACTGATAAAGGTTCTCTTTCTGATAAGGTAAAAAAAAAAAAAGAGAGATCATTTTTTCTCCCACTGCTAATGATTCTCCTTCCAATTTCTGCTCGTTAATCCTCAGATCCATCGAGGACAGATCTGTATCTGCAGATTTGCTCAAGCATACTAACGCCTTTTTCTTCCAAAAAATTTCCCAGAAAATCCAAGGCAGATAAGAGAAGATGAGCGAAAGAAAAGCCGCCGGTCCCTTGAATCCACCGCCGCCGCCGCCGCCGGCGACGACTTCTTCCTCGCAGAAGCTCCCCGACTTCAAGCAGTCAGTGAAGCTGAAGTACGTAAAGCTCGGCTACCACCACCTCATAACGCACGGTATGTACCTCTTCTTGTCTCCCCTCGCCGTCGTCGTCGCCGCCCAGCTCTCCACCTTCTCCCTCGGAGACCTCGCCGTCCTATGGGACCACCTAAGATTCAACCTCGTATCAGTAATCCTCTGCTCCGCCCTATTCGTCTTCCTCTCCACCGTCTACTTCCTCACGCGCCCCCGCCCAGTCTACCTCGTCAACTTCGCCTGCTACAAGCCCGACGAAGAAAGAAAATGCACTCGCAAGATGTTCATGGAAAGGTCGAACCTCACCGGCACCTTCACCCAAGAAAACCTCGAATTTCAGAGGAAGATCCTCGAAAGGTCAGGCCTTGGCGAATCCACTTACCTCCCAGACGCCGTTCTGCGGGTCCCACCTAACCCATCCATGGCCGAGGCGAGGAAGGAGGCCGAGACAGTCATGTTCGGCGCCATAGATGAGCTTCTTGACAAGACTCGCGTGAAGCCCAAGGACATAGGAATCTTGGTCGTAAACTGCAGCCTCTTCAACCCCACGCCTTCTCTCTCGGCGATGATCGTCAACCATTACAAGCTTCGAGGGAACATAATCAGCTACAACCTCGGCGGGATGGGTTGCAGCGCCGGCCTCATATCCGTCGACTTAGCCAAGGATCTCTTACAGGTCCATCCCAACACATACGCCCTCGTCCTAAGCATGGAGAACATCACGCTGAATTGGTACTTTGGGAACGAAAGGTCCATGCTTTTGCCCAACTGCCTGTTTCGCATGGGCGGTGCTGCGATTCTCCTTTCGAACAAAGGGTCCGATCGGCGTAGGTCGAAGTATAGGCTGGTCCACACCGTTAGGACGCACAAGGGCTCAGACGATAGGTGCTACGACTGTATAACACAGAGGGAAGACTCGAACGGTAAGGTTGGCGTTTCTCTGTCCAAAGACTTGATGGCGGTCGCCGGCGAAGCCCTAAAGACGAATATTACAACCTTGGGACCTTTAGTTCTTCCCATGTCTGAACAGCTACTCTTCTTCGCCACCTTAGTGGGTAAGAAGGTGCTGAAGATGAAGCTCAAGCCTTACATCCCCGATTTCAAGCTTGCGTTCGAGCATTTCTGCATCCACGCCGGCGGCAGGGCAGTGCTCGACGAGCTTGAGAAGAATCTACAGCTTTCTGAGTGGCATATGGAGCCTTCGAGGATGAGCCTTTATAGGTTCGGGAATACGTCGAGCAGTTCTCTTTGGTATGAGCTCGCCTATTCTGAAGCCAAGGGAAGGATTGGGAGAGGAGATAGGGTGTGGCAGATAGCGTTTGGGTCGGGATTTAAGTGTAACAGCGCTGTGTGGAAAGCTCTGAGGACTGTTAACCCTTCGAAGGAGAAGAATCCATGGATCGATGAGATTCACAACTTCCCCGTCGAAGTTCCTAAATTCTCTGCTCTTTGATCCCTTCGCTGCTCTACTTCTCTTTAACTTGCGCAGTTTCTGCTCTTGTTTTATGATGTTATTCGGATGGGAACTTCGTTGTTGTCCTAGAAAAAAAAAGGCCCGTGAGTCGTTCTTAGGTTGTAACAGATCTTCTCAATCAACAACGCATTAATTCGTAAAAACGAAGATGCATACAACTGTGTCCAAACTCCAAACAACATATTACAACCATATACAGAACTAAGCAGCCTGATGTACTAAAGCCCATCTCAAACGTTTAAAGCATCAGCAGCAGTAATGCAATGATGGTAATGGATTTCATTCCTTGGAAGATTTGTTGATGAGAGATTTGTGTATGTGAGGGATTACGCCGCCGCCGGCGATGGTTCCTTTGATGAGCGTGTCGAGTTCTTCGTCGCCGCGAATGGCTAACTGAAGATGGCGAGGAGTTATGCGCTTCACCTTTAGATCTTTACTCGCATTTCCAGCCAACTCTAAGACTTCGGCGGTTAAGTACTCTAAAATGGCTGCTGAGTAGACGGCTGCTATGGCGCCTACTCTACCATGGGCAGTGACTCGTTCTTTCAGTAGACGGTGGATTCGCCCAACGGGGAACTGCATCAAAGAAGAGCGATGACGATATGATACGAGGACAAAGAAAAGATCTGTGAAAACAGCGAAACCATGGTACACAGAGCTATAGAGGTTAGAGAATCAAGGCCAAATTATTAAACTAGGTCGCTAACTATGCCTCTCGTGTTTTTTAGGTCACTAAGTTTCATAATTGCAAACTTAGGTCACTAAGTATCGTTGTCGATTTTTTTAGGTCACTAAGTTTTGTAATTGCAAACTTAGATCACTAAGTATCGTTATTGATTTTTTTTAGGTCACTAAGTTTCGTAATTGCAAACTTAGGTCACTAAGTATCGTTATCGATTTTTTGGGACATTTTTTGAATTTTTCTGATAAAGCTGAACGGAATACACATGTGGCGTGACCGGCGTCGTAGATGACAAAATTTTTTAGGCCACGTCACTAAAATTCAAGGTTATCATCTTTCCAACACGTCATCAAGAATGTGCGTTTCTTGCAGTCACACATCATATGAGGGGCACATATCATTTTTGTGGAATCAATTTGGTCGTTTAGGAGATTAATCATATAAGTTTGGAGGGAACTAGTTCTCTTTTAATCTTTAAATAGTTTTTTTTCTTTATACACACACGTTGGACAATGACGTGGCCTAAAAAATTTTGCCATCTAGGATGCCGGTCACGCCACATGTGTATTCCGTTCAGCTTTATCAAAAAATTCAAAAATGTCCCAAAAAAAATCGAACGATACTTAGTGACCTAAGTTTGCAATTACGAAACTTAGTAACCTAAAAAAAATCGATAACGATACTTAGTGACCTAAGTTTGCAATTGCGAAACTTAGTGACCTAAAAAAATCGATAACGATACTTAGTGACCTAAGTTTGCAGTTACAAAACTTAGTGACCTAAAAAACACAAGAGGCATATTTAGCGATCTAGTTTAATAATTTGGCCGAGAATCAATGAATCTTTACAAGGTCATTTAGCAGAAGAGTTGGACATTTCATATTCGTTGTCCGAATTATGAGATGGGCATAGCTCAAAAAGGCGAAGGATATCCATGAAAATATTCAGGAAGCAATTGAAATCAGTTTCACGAAATTCATCTACCCATTTTACGCCTCAGAGTGTACGAAGAAGCAAGACAAGTGAGCAAAATCATCCTCACGGCACAAATTGCCATCGTTCCCACGCAAAAACAAGAGAAAAATTGCCGGAAAAGAGGACTGCTAAAGAATACGTGAATCTACCGAACAATTCAAAGAACATAGATCAATATTCGAAAATTGTGAACTTTCCGAAGCAGCAACAAAGGAAAAAAGAAAATTCCACCTGAAGGCCAGCTCTAGAAGAACGAGAGGTGGGTTTCTTCTTATCCTTGTCTTTATCCTTTGCCGCCGGCGTCTTCCCAGTCAAAAGACCCTTCGCTCCTTTTCCAGACATCTATGGCGCTCGATCGTCCAACTGATCGAACGAATTCAATAGAATATTTTACTAGCGACGCCGACGACGGAGATTATCAACTCTCTCTCTCTCCCTCTGTGAATTGAGTAGTGTAAGTCTGATGAAATCGATGTCTCACTTTTGTATTCCAATTTATATCCCAAAATACTAAAATTACAATTCTTACTAGTACATAAAAATATAATATATGGATATCATTTTAATCATCATAAAATAACGAATAAATTGGCGAGGTTTATATATTTTTATCATCACCTAAAATAATAGTGATTTTGTGTTTTGGTGAATTGTAGAATTAAAAGAATTTAAAAATAGAGAAAAAATATGATAGCCCCTAGATCAAAAATTCAATGACGTGATTTAATTGGACATGAAGTGTGATACAAAAAGTGGGAAAATCTGAGTGTAAGGACTAAGGACAGTCTCCGTATGGATTATCTACGTCTGAGTTGATTTACTAATCGGTTTGGGCCTTAAATTGAAACAGGCCCGTTAATATTAGGCCCAACAAAGGTATAAAATAATATATTTCGTTGATTTTCCAAACTTGTGATTATTATTACGAGCTTATTCTACATCTACACCTTGTAATTAAATAAATCGTTCAGCAACTTAAATAAATTTGACTTGTCGTACGTTGATTTCGAAGGTTCCATGCGTCAACCATATATACATGGTTACTTTTTAGAGAAATTTGTATTCAGTCCCTACTTTGCATGTTTGGTAAGAGTTCAGTCCCTGTCAGAGCTGATGTTAGTTTTAAGGACCAAAAATTCGAAATTTGCAGAGATAAGGATTTAAAATATGTATTGACGAAAATACTCATCCCAACATACTGAACCAATAGTTATTTTCCGGCGACTTTCTGTTATTCTTTTAAGTTATATTGTTGTAAATGTCCAGCGAACTGTTATTTTTCAGACCTTATCTGTTACGACGATGCAGAAAATTGTTATCGGCATAGTATTTAATTTATGAATCCCGTTTTTACGGTGAATCGAGGTCCGAAATTTCGAATGTCCATTAACCAATCAAAATCGGCGTGTAATGTAGGATATAATGTGGTATTGACGAAGCAAGATGTAAGATTTGTGTGAGTTTTTTTATCTTTCTATTTAGGGTTCTAATATGCGAAAATAAGATGAAATCAAAGCCATTTATGGCACCGATTACATCTAGTACGTACAAATTCGAAGTACCCATAGTATGCGCAGCTCGCTGCGGCTCATTGTCTGCTCGTTCTTCCGACTTTCATCTTTCAATTTCGCGAAAATACGATCGACCCAATAATTTGGGTATATTTTTACGTGTCCAGACTGTTACTAGATCTACCAAATTCGTTACCATATGTGACGAAATAGTTATTCTTTATGCTAAATCCGTTATTTATCGGAGCTAAATTGTTACCATGCGTACTGTTATAATTTACGAAAACAAGATTGAATCAAAGCCGTTTTTGCCAACGATTACATCTAATATGTATCAATTCGAAGTACCCATAATATGTGAAGCTCAGTTAGGCACATTGTCTGCTCGTTCGTCCGACCTTCATCTTTCAATTTCGTAAAAATATGATCGACCCCATTAATTTGTGTATATTTTTACTGGCATCAAAGTTGTTACTCGGTCTACCAAATTCGTTACTACGTCGGCGAGTAACAGATAGCTATTCATAATAACAATTTAATATTTGATTAGTTTGCTTTATATTTTTAAATTTTATATTGCAAACACTTTACATTCACTAAAATATATGAATTTACCAACATTTAGATAAAAATATATCAGTTTAGTTTGTGATTTTCGTGGAGATTATGTTGAGATTGAAGAAGTTGAAGTATATAGTATGAAGAACAAGTAACACTATTCTTGAAAGGATGATCATGCGTCTACCAAATTGATTTACTTACACAAAACGTGTTAGAAATGAACTATTGGTTGTTTATTACAATCTAAATGGTCGACCTAAAACAATTGATTCATCAAAATTAATGACATATTCGATTAATATTAATCACAAATGCTATATTGTTTACAGTTTTTATGCAGTAACGGTTTAACCGTGATCAGAAACAATTTTTCCGGATAAAGTAACATAAATCGACATATGAGTAACATGTATATACATCACTAGTAATAGAATAGTTAGACAAAATAACATTTAATATAAATGATTCAACAAAATTAGTGACATCTTCAATTAATCTTAAACGTGATATATTCAGTGAAATATATGAATTTACGAAGTTTTAGATAAAAATATATTTGTTTAGGTTATGATTTTAATCACAAACCCTAATTGAGAAACTATAATAATTCTAGTAACATATAAACATATAACTAGTAACAGTTTACACATATTGGGTAACAGATAATCTATGCTTGATTTTACTTAGACTCCCGCCCAAAATTCATCTCATTATGGTTTTCCCGCCCGAAATTTCACCGACAATTTAGCAACAATTTAGTCAACATAGTAACAGAAGCGCATATACTAGTAACGATTTTGACAGATCTAGTAACGATTTTGGCAAAGCAGGTAACATATTTGACACTGCGAGTAACAGTTTGGACACAGTAAAAATATATCCAAATTATTGGGGTCGACAGTATTTCACGAAATAACGAGTTTCGCCGACGTAGTAACGAATTTGGTAGACCGAGTAACAACTTTGATGCCAGTAAAAATATACACAAATTACTGGGTCGATCGTATTTTCACGAAATTGAAAGATGAAGGCGGACGAACGAGCAGAAAATGTGCCGCACTGAGCTTCTCATACTATGGGTAATTCGAATTGATACATATTAGATGTAATCGTTGGCAAAAACAGCTTTGATTCCATCTTGTTTTCGCAAATTATAACAGTACGCATGGTAACAATTTAGCTCCAATAAATAACTGATTTAGCATAAACAGTAACTAGTTCGTCACATATGGTAACGAATTTGGTAGATCTAGTAACAGTCTGGACACAGTAAAAATATACCCAAATTATTGGGGTCGATCGTATTTTCGCGAAATTGAAAGATGAAGGTCGGAAGAACGAGCAGACGATGAGCCGCAGCGAGCTGCGCATACTATGGGTACTTCGATTTTGTACGTACTAGATGTAATCGGTGCAGAAAATGGATTTGATTTCATCTTATTTTCGCATATTAGAACCCTAAATAGAAAGATAAAAAAAATCACACAAATCTTGCATCTTGCTTCGTCAATACCACAATACATCCTACATTACTCGCCGATTTTGGTTGGTTAATGGGCATTCGGAATTTCGGACCTCGATTCACTGTAAAAACGGGATTCGTATATTAAATACTATGCCGGTAACAATATTCTGCATCGTCGTAACAGATAAGGTATGGAAAATAACAGTTCGCTGGACATTTATAACAATATAATCTAAAAGCATAACAGAAAGTCGCCGGAAAATAACTATTGGTTCAGTATGGTGGGATGGGTATTTTCGTCAATACATATTTTAAATCCTTATCTCTGCAATTTTCAAATTCTTGGTCCTTAAAACTAACGCCAACTCTGACAGGGACTGAACTCTTACCAAACATACAAACTAGGGACTGAATACAAATTTCCCATACTTTTTAATACTTATATAGGAGGACGCCTAGCTAGGCCCTACGTATTATACGTAACGTTATATAGAACTTCATATGAGTGGACTTAGCCGCTTTTATGGATTGTTGCGTGATAATTAATTAATGAATCAACCGCCCTCACAACTTTTCATGCCCTTCTCGAACATAGAAAATATGGACTATATATATAAAGGAAAAAATATCTAGTGTTAAACTCCCTCGCGACCAATATGCAGTTGGACGAAGCCAAGATTATAAACTTCTACTAAATCAAATGTAATTTCATGCATGAAAATACGCACGTCGACCTACGGAGAGAGACGTTGACGCGGTCTTCGGTTTATGGAATGTATAAATATGTCTGTGTGTCTATATATGAATTTTATGATGCTTACCTTATGTGGCCACCTTATGTGAGCACGTGTTGATGTGACACCTATTCGTGCCATTTCAACACTACACGTCGATATTTAAGGTTATGTCATATTAATTAATACTTTTTAGGTGCCATTAATCGGCATATCGGATGCTGATGTAGCATATTGACACGAAATATTTCATTGACACGTAAAATATTATGTAATGCGTCAACATGCTACATCAGCATCCGAAATGTCGATTAACGACACCTATAAGGTGTTAATTAAGATGACAGAAACTTGGATTACGATGTGTGATGTTGAAATGGCACGAATCGGTGCCACATCATTAAATTCCTCTCTTTATATATTAATATGTGCTTTTCAATCTTTTCCGACATCACATGTGGACGTAGTGTATATGAAAGAAATGCAAAGGGTCCCAGCCGAAACTATTGCGTGTGAATGCACATTCGACGCCATAATATTATTAACTGTCAATTATTGTTCATAGAATGGAAGTCAACGTTAATCGGTGTGAAATTCGCTAGGTGCTCTTCTATCATTTAGCAATAATGACACGCTTTTACAGGTCACACGCATATGCGAAGAGAACGTTTAACATTTAATTAATAAACCAAAATTTTACACCTAATAATCAAATTAACATCTTGCAATGTAATAGCAACGCAAGTGGACTTGGACCATTCTTTTTTTCTCTTAACGACGAAATTTCCTTGTCCTTGACATTGGCCATGTCGTCGCCGCCTCAGAGTTCATTCGAAAGTTACCCTATTGGTTGAGCTTCAAGCCCTACATATATATACATATATATATATATATATATATATATTGATTAAAAAATTAAGAAAGTAGTAGACCGTTTCAAAGGGTAAGAACAGAAAAAACATGTACTTTTTAACTTACTCTCTGAACTCGACATTGTAGACAAGCACGCCACTAGTAGTGACATCGGCGATGGCCTCGAACGCCGTGTTAGACAAGACGAGGCTGGCTCCGCCCTGAGACGGCGGCGATGCCGCCGTCGCCGCCCTATCCACCACCTTGACTGTGATCACCTGGTCGGCCTTGCAGACGTCCGGCGAGTCGGCGCTGATGCACCGCACTAGGTACTCCCTCCCACAGGCGGCGCCGTTGTCCCATATGCTCTCTCCCGCCGCCGCGAAGTGGTTGCTGATGGGGAACTGAGACAGGTCGCCGCCGTAGCACGCCGTCGCTGTAATATTTTCGGACATCGAATAAGAATCTCATGTAATATTATATGTATATTATATATAGATGAAACTTACGTATATTTATATATAGATGAAACTTACGAGTGTACGGAGGGAGATATTGTGCGGCGGTGCCAATATCCGAGAGAGAAAGATGGATAAGCTCTGCGAAGATGACGAGGAAGATGCTTATAAACTCTTTGTGCTTTGACATCATATGTATTAATATGTTAGAAGCGAAGGCATATAGATGGTATATATAGCTCGATTTAGGATAATCTATCTTGTGCCTGCATATATAATATATGCACTTGGAGTTGGAAGTCAATGAGTAATAAAGCTGTCCATAAATGAAAAAGGAAGAAAAAGTTTATTCCATGGTTTCTCAATGCAATAATGAGAATCATGTGGATTCGTATAGATAATAGTCAAAAAAAGAAGCGTGGGGACCATTTGTTAACCCTTCTTTTATATTCGGGGAAATACCAGGCCTTTTTAGGCTTTAAAAGCCCAATTTAGTTGGCTCGTTTGTCATTAAAGGTCCATTTAGACCCATACTTCAAATTAACAAGCCCAATAAATGGATCAAAAATGAAACACCTTACCTTCACATGTTCAAAGAAGTTTTTTATTTTTCTAAAATAAATGTCATGTAATATGTTTTGCCGGTGGATTCTTTGAATGTTGTCGTTATGGTAGTAGACAAAAAATCACCAAACGCGTCAATAAATTTATACGATGAATGTGCACTAATATAGCCGTGCGACAGTTTGCTTTTCATTAACGTTTCTTGTTCTTTCTTCTACCTTCATATAATTCGCATTTAATAACCGTTCATTGGAACAGCACATTATTTCTCGGGGGGTGTTTCCATGCATGAACGATTCTTGATATTTCAAAGTTTATATATATAAATGGTTTTTTAATTAATTTGAAGTTGTATTTAGTTCAATCTCATACTCCTATTACGGAAACGAAATAATGGGGACACACGGTGATTGTGAGCTGTCCAAGCCAAAACTGCATAGGTTGTTTTGTATTATTAAACAACATATTTGACTAGTTTTACTGCTTTACAGACTAAGCTTTTTCATCTAATGATTATGTGGGACCTACTTTTTGTATTTGGGCATATAAATATTTGATTTTAAGCCCACAACACAACACAACACAACACAACACACATTTGCTGCTCTTTCAATTCAAGGAACGAGTGAAGCAATCTATCAATAGTTGGCCAAGAGAAAAACAAGGATCGGAAATTTAAAAAATTGAAAAAGGAAAAAGATAAATTTAAGGGAGAAAAAATAGGTGGTGAGACTCTTTCTTTCCCTTTCGTCCTTCATATTTTGTCTGCACCTTTTTGTTTCTCGGCGGCGTCTTTGCCTGCCGGGAAATAAAATAAAGGATCATCACAACAGCCCACTTTTTTTTTTTTGGTTGTGTGTGAAGTTTTGATCCAAAAACATCGCGCATTGTGTGAGTTCTTGAATGTTGTTTTCCTTTTTTCCTTCTCTTTCGTATATGCCTGGGCTGATATATGTTTTCATTTATGTCTCAATTTTCTCTCTGTAATAGAATTGAAGGTCTATCTAGGTTGATGCATTGATTCGATAGAATCGTGCCAAGCTTGGAGCTTTACCCATTATTTTCCCCGGCTTTTCTTCAATGAATTTAATGCCCCTTTTTTTCCCTTCAATATTTATGGGACAACGGCTTTCTTCATGAACACGGATTGGCTTGTAAAAAGTTCCCCTATTCACCTGCGATTCTAACATCATTAAATTTCTCTTCATCTGTGTTTCTTTATTTATTTATCCTTTCGCCGAGGGTTTTAGGATCTGGTAAAGAACACTACTTTTTTTTATTGAACTCATCTTTCAAGAATACATTTTTCGGTGTTCTTCATTGCAATGTTAATAATAACTCAGTAGTTTTAAGTCATATCTCTTAACCTGCCTTCAGCTCAGCTAAGGAAAAAAACACACCATGGATCATCTCAAAACTCCATTCAAGGGAGTTGTGAGTGATGTCAAAGGCAGGCTAACTTGCTACAAAAAGGACTGGGTAGACGCATGTGGCTCGGGCGCAAGGTTTTTCGATTTCCTCAAATTTTCTCCGAAATTCCCGACGAAAGTAATTCGATTTTTTTCGTTTTTCACACCGTTCGTTTTCCTCAGAATTCTCGCCCCAACGGCGTACATTTTCTTCGCCTCGGCCCTCCCAGTGATCGCCTTCGGCGAGCAGCTGAGCAGAGAAACAGGTAAAGTAGTAATAACGCCTCGATTTCAATACGGTAGACGAATGAGTGCTTGCGCTAACGACGAATTTCGTTCCTTTTTTTTTTCTTTGCTTCTGCGCTCGAAAAAAGATGGGAGGTTGCGCACGGCGGAGACGCTCGCATCGACCGCAATTTGCGGAGTGATTCATTCGATCTTCGGCGGGCAGCCCCTTTTGATCTTAGGAGTCGCCGAGCCCACCATTATTATGTACACTTATCTGTATAATTTCGCCAAGAAGAGCATAGGAGCCGAGTACTACTTAGCCTGGGCGGGATGGTAAGATCCAATTCCCTAAAAATCGACGCGTTGGTTCTATATGTTCTTCGCCGACGTACTTATTATTTTTTCACCTGCGCGGAATAAAAAAACGACAGGGTATGCGTTTGGACGTCCCTTCTCTTGTTTCTCCTCGCAATATTCAACGCATGCACGATCATCACGCGCTTTACGAGGGTCGCCGGCGAACTCTTCGGCATGCTCATCACCGTCCTCTTCATCCAAGAGGCGATCAAGGTACTACTACAAAAAAAAAAACCGAAAAAAAAAAAATTAAATTCTCGCCGTTTATACGCAAATTCGATCTTTGTTTTTTTTTCCTTGCAGGGGATAGCGAGCGAGTTCGATGTTCCCATGGGCCAAAACCCGTCGGAGGAAAAGTACCAATTTCACTGGCTCTACGCCAACGGCCTTTTGGCGATCATATTCTCCTTCGGTTTGCTCCTCACCGCCCTAAAGAGCCGATCGGCCCGCTCGTGGCGTTATGGCACTGGTAAGTAGGGTAAGATTTCGCTCAAGTAATCGAAAAAAAAAATATGACTTTTATATAAGCTTTTGGGCTACTCTCTCTATTGCCAACTGATTTTAGACTGGAACCCCAAAAGGCTTATATATATTATTATTTTTGCAGGGTGGTTTAGGAGTTTTATCGCCGATTATGGAGTTCCAATGATGGTCGTCGTATGGACTGCGTTGTCTTACGGCGTGCCTTCAGGCGTTCCCTCGGGCGTTCCTCGGCGGCTCTTTTGTCCCCTTCCTTGGGAGCCTAGGTCATTGCATCATTGGACCGTGGTTAAGGTAATCTTCGAATATTCGGACGTCGGGCGATGAAAATGTTCGTCGATCGTTTTCTTTACGTTTCCTTTTTTTTTTTTGCGCAGGACATGGCGAAGATACCTTTGGGGTATATATTCGCCGCGTTTATACCTGCGGTGATGATCGCTGGGCTCTACTTCTTCGACCACAGCGTGGCTTCGCAGATGGCTCAGCAGAAGGAATTCAATCTCAAGAATCCGCCGGCCTATCACTACGACATTCTCTTGCTCGGCGTCATGGTATCGTGCGCTTTCTTATTATTTTTTTGTCGGAAAAAGAAACTTACAACGTTTGTTTTTTTTTCTTTCAGACGCTGATTTGCGGATTGCTCGGTCTTCCTCCCTCGAACGGCGTCCTCCCCCAATCTCCGATGCACACTCGTAGCCTCGCTGTGTTAAAGAAGCAGATCATTCGAAAGAAAATGGTGAAGAACGCAAAGGAAGCCATCCAGCAACAGGCGACCAACTCGGAGATCTACGGTCGTATGCACGCCGTCTTCATTGAGATGGAAAAGGCGCCAACCTCCGTAAGTCTCCTTCGAAATCTTTGCCTTCGAAAATTTGACAAAAAGAAAAAAAAAAGCTGAATTTTTTTTCTTCCGTTTCGGAAGCATACTACGGAGAAAGAACTGGCGAACCTGAAGGAAGCAGTACTGAGGCACGGTGACGAGGACCTCAACGGAAAGATCGACCTTGAGAAGTACATCGACCTGCACTTGCCGGTTCGGGTCAACGAGCAGCGGGTCAGCAATTTGGTCCAATCGATGCTCGTCGGGCTATCCATATGCGTCATGCCCGTTATAAAGATGATCCCTACTTCCGTGCTGTGGGGATACTTCGCCTACATGGCCATCGATAGCCTCCCCGGGAATCAATTCTGGGAGAGGATACAGCTACTCTTCGTCCCTCCCCGCCGTCGTTTCAAGTAAGTCTTATCCACTGGGATGACGATCAGACCCATTAAATATTCATTTTTCAAATGGATCTCATCTGAGTATGGAACCACTTAGACCACCCATTGCCGTAGAGATCCAATGGGTCTTTGTAGGGATTTTTTCAGGCCCACCAATTGACAATATAGGGAGTTAGTACAAAAGCTTATAAGCCGCTCATAATCTTTCTAATTATCCGATGTGTGACTTCGATCTGACACCCAACGGTCTTTAATGAGTTCGATTGCCATCTGCCCCTTGTTACACCGCCGAGTAAAACCAGCTCGATGAGATTCTTCTTACATGGTTCGTTTTTTGTTGTCGTCTTAAAAAAAAGGGTGCTCGAGGGATTCCACGCCTCGTTCGTGGAGACGGTGCCGTTCAAGTACACCTTCATGTTCACGATTTTCCAGCTGGCGTATCTAATCCTCTGCTTCGGCATCACGTGGATACCCATCGCCGGGATTTTATTCCCCCTTCCGTTCTTCGTACTCATAGGCGTCAGAGAGCACCTCCTTCCGAGGATTTTCCCGCCCTCGCATCTCCAAGAGCTCGACGCCGACGAGTACGAGGAGATCATTGGAGTGAGGACTCGGAGCATGTCGATAAGGGTACGTACTACGTTTCTTGCTCGTCGTTTGCGTCTTCTTCGAAAAGTCGACCGTCTTTGAGATCGATTTTTTTTTTTGAAAAAAAAAAAAACAGGATAGAGACATGCCGTCCGAAGACGACGGGGAAGAAGGTTCTCCCGACGTATCTTCTGCGGAGATTTTGGACGAGATGACGACTCGGAGAGGCGAGCTGAAGCACAGATCGGTGAGCTTTAACGACAGACAGCTTCAGGTAGCAGATTATTCATCCCATTTGTTTGACAGAAATTAGGGTGAAAAAGGAAACGGAGAGAAAATGGTTTCAATACGTTTTTCTTTCGTTTTTCTCGCATGGCGAGGAAATTAGTTTTTCTTAGTTTTGAGTCAAAATTAAACTAGAATTTCTTTTATTTTCTTTTCATAGTTCATTTCTTAGTTTTTCTATTGTTTCAGGTTTTCCCGGAAGATTCCGACAAGGAGGAGGAGGAGTTGTAAAGGGAATGAACGGTGCAAAGAGAATGGTCGGCGTGCTATTACGTCGGAGTGCGTCGCCGGAAACAAAAAAGACCGAGGGAAAAACGGATGATGACTGATGAGTGTTACCATTTTTGTTATTTTTTGAAGAGCTTTGATGAAATTAAACTGAGGGTCAGTTTCGTTACATGATGAGTCCTCTCTTTTGTTTGTCGTTTCTGGTGACGAGGAAAAAAAAAAAAAAAGAAAAAGAAAACCTCAACGGGCTGGTAAATTGGCTTTTTCTCTCTTTTTTCTAATTTTTATTTTGAATAAACTGCATTCGTTTAGTTAGGAAATTAATGGAATGAATTCATTGTTTTCTTATATATGTCTTTTCTTCTTTTTACTTTTCAATATTTATATACTAGTTTGGCTTAAATATTTTTTCGTCCCGTCATTAAGAAGTGGTAGCATTCTAGGGACACGTATTTTAATCAATTGATCATTAACTTTATAAAGATTTCAATTTAGAGATTTTATAATAGGTTCTATCTGTGATGATGATTCTTTGTATTGGATGGCTAGTTTAGGGAAAGAAATCAGTTGGCCCATTTATAAACTTTATTTCCTTGATGTTATATTTGAAATATAGGGCTTTTAGAATCTTACAATTCGTAAACTATTTGCGTTTCAACCAATTATATAATGCGCATGCATGAAACTTATTATTGGAAACCATGGCTCAATTATTCATGGCTTCACGAATTATCCTTACTAGAAAATCGGAAATCCCACAAAGTTGAATTGTTTAACACACGATTAATACGCATTAAGCAAAATTGCTGAATATTGTATAAAAGTTGATATTCATTTCTTCTTGCGAACGTAAACAAACAGGGAGTAGTGCAATGATATTTGACCCGATAACGTGATATAATACGATTATGGATATTCTTATATCAAATACTATTGAGTATCTCTTCTCTTGAGATATATTTTATTAGGGTTATGGTGTAATAATAATAAGCATATTTCTTAAAGGAGGGGTGGAATCGATTCAGTCAGTCCCCGCCCTCTTCCTTTTTCTGCTTTATTATTTTTATTGCAGTTTGCTATATACTATACATCTTTCTCTCTATCTTTACCATTCCCCAAGAAAATGGTGGGTGGTAATAAATAAGCTCATGCATATCTAAGTAGCCTTTCCTTTTGCTACTAGTTACTTTTAGAAATAAAACATAAAAGATAAATATCACTTTGGTCCTGTAATTTTTTTTCTTTAAGTAATTTAAGTAATCCGTGATATATTTACTCAACCGTGAACATCACATATAAAGATTAATAACACTTCAACGTTAAAATATAGTATTAATTTGTATTGGTGAGGGCACTTGTTGATATAGTCATGTAAGATTGTATGTGATCTCAAACAACTTAACCTCACAAATTCGTGTTTTTTCTATAGTTGTTTTACGTATATAAGATGATTCAAATTTAAAAAAAAAAAAAAAAAAAAAAAAAAAGGTAAGGGAAAGAAAAGAGAAAAACGTGACAGCAAAAAAGCGATGACAGTATAGAGAGAGGTGTAAAGAAAAGATAGTCAAATTAATCCTCGAAGACTACTTCAAAATTCTCTCTTTATCGAAAATCTTACCATTTATTCACTTTCTTTATTTTCGAATACGTTCCATTTAAATTTGTTTTCCTTAACAAGCAGCATTCCTCACCTTTACTAAAGAAGACATCAAGTTTTAATAGAAAAAGAAAATAATCTCCTGTAATAGTTATAATGAAAGTAAAATAGTAATAAAAATTTCAAATAGTTTTCATCCTTGGGAATTCCATCCATGCAACTTTACCCACGGCTTCGATTTTAGGTTCAGTTGGATACCATATTTTATTGAAATCTCACACGAGTGAAAATAACACGTTTCTCAGTGTTGTGATGAATTATATAAATATACATATTATTTATTATATATTCAGATACGTTCATAATTTTTGGTGAGTCAGCATATCAAGATAACCTCACGCTTCAATATAATGAAAAATTGACCAAATACAACACTAGAAAAGAAATAAAGGAAAAGGAGTCTCATTTTTAACCTAGCATTATAGTGACTGATGAAGAATGTGTGTCGGGGATATTACATGAAAGTGATAGACATGTAACTCAAAGAATATTTAATATTTACGACTTTGGTCAAAAGATTAAATTAACATATAGAATATTCAAAATGTCTTGTCCCAAGCAACGGCTACTGTCAAATATGTTCTTGCTTATCCAATCCAATCGAAATAATTCCCTAAAATGAGAAGATATTAATAATGAAAGAAATTAATTAAATTAAAAGAAGAGCATTATAGGAATCCGAACAGAGAATATGTTGGACTGTGTTCATCCACTTCCCAAAATCTCTAATAATAACATCCAGCCTTAAAAGCAGATATGAAACTGAGCTTTAATCAAAATTTCAGACACATGACCGCTATCTTTAATTGTTAGCTAGAATCCCATCCCATTTATTTTTTTTCCTTTTACATAATGACTCCCACAATTTAGATTCTCTTTATATCTTTAGTTTTTATTAATTCCTTCCAAGCCATTCTCACGAAATATTAAATATAATAACAATATTCCATTATTTATTATATCTTCTCGACAACCGAGGCGTTCTTCGCCTGTATATAAACCCTCCGCACTCCCAACAAAAACATTCACTTAACCCTAATTCTCATATCCAACAAAATCTGAAATCTCAGGTAATTGAAGTTTACATATGCAAGTGTTCATATGCATAAATATGTTTACACTATGTTGTGTATCGAGTGGAATAATTCAACAATGAATACTTTTATATTTCAGAAAACCCTAGTTGTTTTTAGTATTTTCATGTTTTATTTTCTTCTTGGAAATCATTATTAGGGAAACAAAAAGAGAAAAAAAAAAATGAATAGGCCAGGAGATTGGAACTGCAGATCATGCCAGCACCTGAATTTTCAAAGGCGCGATTCTTGTCAGAGGTGCGGCGACCCGAGGCCCGGCGACCCGAGGCCCGGCGATCACTACATATTGGGCGGCGGCGCGGGCCGTGGTTTTCTCTCTTCGTTTGGGTTCAACAACATGCCCGGCCCGGACGTTAGGCCCGGAGATTGGTACTGCTCGATAGGCAACTGCGGGGCCCACAACTTTGCTAGCCGCTCGAGCTGCTTCAAGTGTGGGGCTGTCAAGGACGAAGCGGGGCCGGCGACGGGCGGAGGGTACGACGGCGATGCGGGCCGGGCCCGCGGGTTTGGGTTCGGGTCGGGCAGGTCGGGCTGGAAATCAGGCGATTGGATTTGTACTAGGTAATAAATATCTCATCTTTTCTTACTGTTCTATTTGTTCGATATCTTTCCTATTATACCAAGTAGTTGTATAGTCCATCATCTAATCCATGCAAGAAAGTAATTACTTAGTATATATTGTAATGAGCATATATTTAAATGTAGGTTGGGATGCAACGAGCACAACTTTGCGAGTAGGATGGAGTGCTTCAGGTGCAATGCACCTAGGGAGTCAAGCAGCAAATCTCTCTTTTGATATGGGTAATAAATAAAACGATCAACGAAAAGTTAATTAATCCTTAAATTTGTTATCTTTATAAAGTCCTTGATTGTGATTTATTTGTTACAGAGAGCAACAAAAACTGGACTTTGACAAGAATCGTTTTAAGGCGGGTTGAGAGATTGAGAGCAAGCAGACAATTCTGATGATGGACGTTGACTAGTTTTGTTACAAACTTTAGTTAGGCTATTTTTGTTTGGTATGATTACTTGTTGTTGATCGCGATTATACTTTATGTCATCGTAGCATATGTTTTTTCTCTTTGTTTTTTGTTTTTCTTTTGTCTATGGGAGCGTTGAGTAGTAGTGATGAGATTCTCTAATGCATGCTTTTGTATTTTCATGTTATTTTTCGTATCGATCAAAGTAATATATTGCCCGTGTTTGCTCCTAATTATCATCCAACGATCCGTTGGCTCATGAAAATATAATATGGCGATAAATATTTGTAGTCCATTATCAGTTCTTGTAGATCAATATATGCCGGATTGGACTTAATTGTGAAAATAAGTTGATATCTATTAGTCAAAATTAAATCACAGAAAACCTATTTGAATATACGTACTTACTTTAAAAAAACGCTAGCTTTGTTGGCCTTTTTGTCCCGTTGGTAAATTAACTTTCGCTTATACTTTATCATATACTCCTTTTGCAGCTTTGCCTTTAGATAATAAAGTTCTACTTTTGATTTATTATTATTAGGCCATTTGACATGTGTATATACGCATATCATCAGATACAATGTTAATGGGTACGTGAAACTAATAACAATACTAATGGAAAAAGGATTGCTTTGCTGCATATAACCTTTGCACCAAGGAAGTAAAGGTAAAGGCTCATGCATGCATGCTAATTAATTAAACACGTTATTCATCAATTAATTTATACTTTTATATCATTTTTAAAGCATCTTTAACGTCGCAAACATCGCTTTATTTGACAGTCTTTGTGTATATGTTAGACACTTTGCCTATGATAAGTCAATTCAATACAAAAATGTCAAAGCAAATCATGCACATGCATACATACGTTGTTCTTGTAAGCACACACAGACACACACAACTATAAAATTTAAAATTCGTATAGTTCACATAGGATTCGCTAAGCTTTTGAGATATTAACGTCTTTAGAGTTCTTTTCATTGACCTATCGTCCTCGTAGTGCATGCATTTTATGGCTTAATCAAATAATAAAGGAGATTGGGGATATACTTATATGTATGCATATATATTGGTCAAAAGTAAGCACACCATCAGTGATTAAATGTCTGCTAATACACTCCATTATTTAGCTTTCTACGTCGTCCCCTCATGTCATATATATAGCTAGGGTTTTACAATTGTCAAATTACATTAATTATATTAGAAAGGGTTTGGTGTGATATTTCATGTAAATTGCACTTTCGCTTATTCATATAATCCACATCGAAACCCTCATTGGCTTTGTAGGATACCATAGAAAAGAAGAGGATTACGTTTCGCTTGGAAGTTATTGATTGTTCACGGTTCATATTCGCTCATGAATCATGATCGACTTAAGCGACTTTAATGAATAAAAAATATAAATATAAAGTAAATTTCCTGAAATATGTCGTGTCAGAGTATATTTAGGAAAATGTGAAGTAAAGAAAGTGTTACGGGGAACTCCAAAGCAAATTTTATGACGTGTATAGCATTAATTATTCTTCGTTTATTTGCATGGAATTTAATCCAACATTAAACTAATCAAAAGCACTTGAATTATATCTTTCTTCACTTTCACCTCATTAAGATCATTGTCACGTAATTCATGCACAGCTCGTAATTTTCACGAAGGCCCTTTTGTCGTATATCATACCATATTGGCCCCAAAAGCTATAAAAACATGTCACTTCCAACAAAAAATGGCTTGGAGTTTTGTGCGATACTGTGACGGTCAATGGTGGCGAAAAATAATAAAATTTTAAGAAACTTTAATCCAGCAATTCTCAGTGCGATGAAAAGATTGCTTTTAAGTTTTATTCTTTCCTTTTCTTTCCACCTACAAAAGTTTACTATTACCCTTATTATTTTCAAATTACATAGCACTCGAGGGGAATTAAACATAGCTGGATTGGGCCAGTCGACGTTTGAATATATAGGCCCATATTACTTAACGAGCCCACTATTAACCCTTTATGAGGCCCATCGGCCCATTTTGTTGTTCGACTATTTTAAATTTATATTTATTTCCGACTCCTCGTTTAAAACATTGGTTTCCCTCCATTTACGAAAATCACGCAAAGGCCAAGGCCAACCTTCACTGATATCTGTTACCTCTGCAATGGCACAATCGAATCGCAATACAAAATTCAGAGCTATTGCATCTCCGTTCATGGAAGACGATGACGATTTCCAGTGTTTTCATCCTCTACCTTCTACATCGGCAGCTCGCAGCAAAAAGTTCAAAACAGAAACCCCGAAATCAGAGGAGTACTCGGTAGCTCGCTGCGACGAAGCATGCGGCGGGTTAGACTCGATACAGCCGTCTCTCGGGCTTTTGAACCATTGTGCGGCGGTAGCTGATGATACCTCAGGTATCAATTCGGCGGAGAGGGATTTGACGGAAGAGGAAAGCGTTGGTGGTGACGAGGGAGGAAGCACGCAGATTGACATGTTGCTCAAGCTGTGCGATGAGGCGGTTTTGATTCAATGTCCTGTTTGTGGAGCAGATTTGTCGGATTTGACGGATGATAAGAGGCAGCTTCATACGAATGGGTGCCTGGATGGATTTCGTGGCTCGGATGATGTAAGCAGGCTTCCTTTTTCTTTTTTTTTTTTTTTTTCTTTTTGGATTATGGATGGGTTTCACGTGTTTAACCTATATATTGTGCTGTAATGACGATTGGCAGTCGTGATTTGACTTTTGAGTGTTTGAAATTTTAGATATATGTGCGATTCTTGAGTTGAATTAGTGCTGAGCTTTGTCAAGAATCAGCCATACACACGTGTTTTTAAACTTTTCCAGGTGGGTGCTAGAGATGAGGACGCCGAAGCAGATGAATGCCCTGGGCAAGTAGTTGAGGGTTCTCCTTTCAAACACAACAAGAAGGAGGATGTGCATACCTCTCCTGTTATTGAATGGCTGCGCCAATTAGGCCTTTCAAAGTATGAACAAGTTTTTGTTAGCAATGAAATTGACTGGGAGGCATTGCATTGGCTGACAGAAGAGGTCTGCATTGCTTATTATGCTTTATTTATCCCAATTCTCTATCATGCGGGTCTTTATGATTGTGTCTAAATTCATCACGGAGCTTTATGTGGATTTTGCACATGGATCTGATTACATCTTCGTTTTCAGATGACTGACTGTTGTGCTTATACTATTTTCCATGGATTGGACCACATTGCTGATCGTGAGTGAACTGTAACAGGATTTACGTAGCATCGGCATTACAGCTCTAGGTCCAAGGAAGAAGATACTGCATGCTCTCAGTGATATGAGGAACAGCACAGCAAGAAATGATAAAACAGCATCATCAGTCTCAAAAGGTTCGGCTGACGACAAAAGGCAAGGAACGTACAAAAAGATCACTGATTTTTTCTCATGTCCCCAGTCGGAGAGGAAAAGAGTTGTGCTTAACGACATTCAGAACAATGTTAGCAGAAGTCAGACGATTTCTACACGTAAAAATGCAGTGAGAAAAAGTCGCACGGTGAATGCGAAACTGAAAGATGTCCCTTCGTGGTGCTGCGTACCAGGAACACCTTTTCGAGTGGTACAGTTAGCTTAACATATAATAACGACTCTTACATCGCTGCTTTTTGCATGCAAAGTCTGTTCCATCTGTCCAACTACCCTGCCTATTCTAATACTCTGACATCCATACACTTTGCAGGATGCTTTCAAATATCTGAGAAGAGATTGTTCTCATTGGTTCCTCACTCACTTCCACTTAGATCGTAAGTCGAATTACTGTAATCATTCACCACAAGGCCATAATATCTAACGACATGTCAATCTTTCTCCCTTCAGATTATCAAGGCCTCACAAGATCATTCTCTCATGGAAAGATATACTGTTCCTCTATTACTGCAAAGCTCGTGAATCTGAAAATTGGAATCCCAATGGATGATATTCAAGTTTTGCCTCTCAATCATAAGATCAAAATTGCAGGAACAGTTGTGACCTGCTTCGATGCAAATCACTGCCCTGGTGCCATAATGATCTTGTTTGAACCGGCAAATGGTAAGGTGTGTAAGAGACTGAAAATCACGTTTCGCCTTTCCCCATCCATCTCTCTTCGTAAAATGTTAATTCGAATTATATTTGCAGCCTGTATTACACACTGGAGATTTCCGTTTCAGTGAGGGAATGGCGCAACTCTCGGTTTTGCAATCTTGCACTATAGATACCCTCATCCTTGACACAACATACTGCAATCCCATGGTAATAATATAATTCGTAGCAGTTCGACTCTTTGCTCTCTACAGATTGAATAAAAGGCTTTGTTTTTTCCTCACAACATTGCAGTATGATTTTCCAAAGCAAGAGACTGTAATCCAGTTCGTCATCGATGCGATTCAAGCAGAAGCATTCAACCCGAAAACCCTGTTTTTGATAGGCAGCTACACCATTGGTAACGCAACTTGAACAATTTACATGAATAAGAAAATGCACAATCCTTCACAATATTTTCTGCACTACTTTACCTCCAAGAACAGGAAAAGAAAAGCTGTTCATAGACATAGGTAGAGCTCTGCGTAAGAAGGTCTACGTAACTGCAGCAAAGCTGCGTCTCTTGGAGTGCATCGGCTTGCAAACCGAAGACGCCCAATGGCTCACCACGAAGGAAGAAGAGAGCCACATTCACATCGTTCCCATGTGGTCCATATCGAGTTTCAAACGCTTGAAGCACATGTCTAACATATACATGGTACTAACATGTCAGATCTCTGTCTTATTACCTAGAAATTTATCTGTCATCACTTCAATACATACCCATCTTCGAAATATTTTGTCAGGATCGATTCAGTCTGATCGTCGCCTTTTCACCTTCTGCTTTGACATTTGGAAAAGGAAAGAAATCTGCAGGAAGAAGGTGGCAACAGGGTACTATTATAAGGTGAACTGAAACTCATCAAACATACAAGTTCTTTTTTCTTTCTGAATTTTGTCCTAAGCTATCTTATTTCAAATTCTTACCCAGGTATGAAGTGCCTTACAGCGAACATAGCAGCTTTACCGAGCTGAAGGAGTTCGTAAGGATGTTGTCGCCAGTGAAGAACATCATCCCAAGTGTCAACAACCATGACCGAGATTCTCATGATTCAATGGTCTCTTTACTACTCTCAGACAATTCCCAGGAGAAGCGTCTTTGAATTTTGAAGAGCTTTATATCACAATGACAAGTAATTCTTCGCTAATGGCTTCTCATAGTTTTCTATTTATTATCTGCTTCTTTTTCCTTTGTTTTCATTTCTTTCTCTTCTATAGAATAGAGGTCTTAAGATTTTGCCTAGGAAGTCTCAGTCTCTTTGTTGTCCATGTGCAATATTGTTGTTCTTGTCGATGGAATCAAACTGCAAATTAATGTACAAACAAGTGAAGAAGTTCGATTCATTTTTCTGTTTAGGCATGCGATTTATTTAGTCTCAAACAAATATCATCAGCAATTATAAGCACAAATCCTCAGTAAGTGCTCTACTGCTGCTGGGAGCTCCTGGACTTTCGCAGTTTCAGCTCGTCCGATAGTAGTTTGGCAAACCTTGGTAGAGAGAAATCATCATGATAAAAGTCGAGTTAAAATAAATCGTACGTTTCTATGCAAGAGATGTTTGTTTATATTTTTATCAACAAAACCTCTTTAAAGCATCCTCATTGGTTCCACCATTAGCAACAGGCAATGCATTCCCCAGTCCCAGATCGACCCTAGCGACTTGAGCCTTCATCAAACCCTCACCGATCGAACGAGGTCGTTCAGATTCTTCGTCGTCGTAACATCCACCGATGAATTTTCACCAGTCAACGTATACATGCATTGTCATGATACGATACGAATAGGAAAGCCATATATGTAAAAGAAAATTATAGGGTCTTCAAGATTTCACTTGTATACGCAAGTAACTATCAGGATTATTGACTCCTTGGAAGATCACAGACAAGAAGTAATCCACCATGTCTTGGCTAGCTTGGGAAAAGACGTCGACGACAGGCGTCGAACTTCCTTGAATGAGCCATCCAAAGATTCCCCATTTACCCGCCATTTCTGCTGAGTATTTCTGCTCTTGTTTGGCCGATCCCGTCCCCAGCGAGATCACCAAAAGCCTGCCGAAATCCAGCGGTGGGATATATAAGTAGTCTGAGTGTTTGGCGAAAACTTGTTTCGTAACTTCCCCTATTGCAACCAAGGTCTGTAGTAATAACAAACCAAATGAAATGAATGACATACTGTACAGATTTATATGATCTCGTTTTATGAATGTTGTAATGGTAGCTAAGGTTCTTGATGAGATATTTACTGGATTATTAGCAGCTACGCCTCCATCGATTAGATTGAAGTCCCAGGTAGAATTTCCTGAATCGTCGGCGCTTGTGAAGTGATGGGCGGGAAGATACGTAGGTGCAGCAGATGTGCTGATGCATATATCCGACAACAGTGCGTCCATGTACGGCGAGTTTTTCACCTGAAAAATACTTGCGATGAATTAAACCCTAGTTTGAAAAATTTCTTGAGTAATTGAGATAAAAAAAAAACTGCTAAAGGACAGTGTAGATCTAGATCTTAAACCCTGTTCATTAATGAAGTGTGGTTTGACTATAGCTACTGCATATTAATTATTCTACCAAAGAACCAGTGTGTGTATATATAGAGCCATGATGATCATATAAATATGGTACCTCGTATGAAGAGAAGACAGTAGGCTTAAGTTTTTTATATCAAATGTAGGGATGACAACGTTGGTTAAGGTCTCATGCAACCTAGTCCGCCCTAAGTTATCCCTTATCAGCTTATGAAGGTACTTTCCATCGTACTTTGGCCCATTCAACTGAACTGCTGTGCTCTTAACCGACCCTATTAAACCCCTGCGAAAAAGATGAAATCCAACTGTAATATGAAACCACTTTATCATGGGATTAGTAATATTTGATGACTGATTTAGTGAAATAATTTTACCCCTTTTGTGGAAATATACTAGGTCCATTGTTCACATAAAATGGAGTGATATCCTCAGCAGCGTACAGAGGTCGGTTATTAGGATTTGGAGCAGTTAGCATGGCAGTTACGAGCCCGCCCGTGCTCGTTCCTGCAATAGCATCAAAGTAGTCTGCGATTCGAGCTTCTTCTCCGTCCAGTTTCTGCAAATTATCGTTAATTAAGACACGAGGGTTTGCTTACTTTAGTACCATGTAAAAGAATATAAACACACACACACAGAAGAATGTATAGAGGTATGTATAGAGGTAATTAACAATTACCTGGAGTTCAGATTCAAGAAATTCAAGAATTTTAGCAGGTATGATTCCTCTGATCCCACCTCCATCGAGCTTAGGACCGTTATCAATCTTCCGTTAGTTGGAGGTTGGATTTTCTTAAGGGTCGACGTCGACGACGAAGAAGAAGCCATTCGATTTCGATGCAAAATTAAACCCTTGAATTCTTTGGTGTAGGAACTGCTATACTACTACTTGTTCCAATGGTGAGATGAGATATGTGCAGCTAGCTATAAGCTGTATTTAAAAGGAAAGAAAGGAATTTGACGTTAGATGATAGTCCTATAAGTACTTAAAATGTCTTTTTTCCAAATGTTCAATTCGATCTTTCATTCTTTTACAAGTTCGTATAAACTTTCCTCAAGTAACTACAGGAGATTTTCCTGTGTATATGTTCTTACAGAATGTTTAGTTGACTTCAGAAGCAAACGTGGAGCACAATCACAGCATCTGCTCTTTTATTATACCTCATATACATTTTTATATAAGCAAGTGACCTTCACATACGACCAATATAATTAGATAAATCTGTTTAGCTAATTATTACAGGAAAGTGGTTCTGCGTTATTAAAAGTCAACGATGATTGATCCCAGTTATAATCAATGACAATTACCAGTTATATAAATAATACAGAGAATCAGACGATAAGGACACTTAACGTGCAAGTCGAAACTTAAAGATTTATCTTATCATTTTTTCTTGTTTATCTCCTGTTTATGACTTTGAATATAACTTTCGCTTTATATCCTTAAATTAATGAAGGTACTTTACGTTATCAAGGGAAGAAGATGTATTCGTTTTTGAATATTTGATATATGATGATTATCCTCAAGCCCTTCATATCCTCTCGAAAAAGAACAACAACAAAAAAAAAAAAGTAATAAAATAAATGGCATTAATCTGAAACATGTATTACAACGAATACAAGAAAATGCATTCATGATTAAATTCATACAATTTGATAAGAACCTTGCTGTAATATAACACATTATTTAAACAATTCAGTAAATCCCACGCCATCATTTGCTATTTTGCTGGGACGAGTTTGACCTCCTGAGTTTCTGTTCATCAGATAACAGAACTGCAAATCTGCAAAAAACGTAGGGCAGAAGCAAAATTAATGTAAGAAAAAAAAAAAGACAGTTACATTTTCCTCAAACTGAAAAATTCCGACGTAAGTTCGAGCCAAATTGGTCAAAAGCAAAAAAAAAAAAAATACACCTCTTTAAAGCATCCTCATTTGTGCCTCCATTAACCACAGGCAATGAATTTCCAGTTTGCAGATCAACCCTTGTAACCTGAGCCTTCAACAAACTATCACCGATTTGAATAAGATCGTTCAAGTTCTTCTCAGTCGTAACATCCACCGATGAAGCATTCCCAGTTAATGAATCATACTGCCAAGATTTTAGAATGATGAAGAAAAAAAATACGAAGATAATCCTCAAAACTTGAAAGATGTTTTCTTGATGTCTTAACATACTTGCACACGGAGATAATTGTCCGAACTGTTAAGCCCTTGGAAGATCACGGATAAGAAATAGTCGACCATGTCTTTGCTAGCTTGGTTGAAAACATCGAGCATAGGCGTTGAGTGTCCATGAATCAACCATTGAAAAATTCCCCACTTTGCTGCCATTTCAGCTGTGTATTTCTGCTCTTGTTTAGCAGAGCCTGTGCCCAGTGAGATCACCAATAACCTACCACAGTCAAGTGGAGGAATATTAAGGTAGTCTGAATTCTTCGCAAACACTTGCTTTGTGACTTCCCTTATTGCAACCAATGTCTGCAATTCAATCGATCAAAGTATTGTATTAAGCTTCTGTCACATACGCATATCTATTTGTAGAAATTAATATATGATTATTATTACTGGATTGTTGGCTGCAACCCCTCCGTCGATTAGATTGAAGTCCCAAGATTTTCCAGTTCCATCGGCGTTTGCGAAGTGATAAGCTGGAAAAAACGTCGGCGCGGCTGATGTGCTGATGCATATATCGGATAATAACGTGTCCATGTAGGGCGAATTCTTTATCTGCATATCCATCGAAAGACGATTGCTGAGAGAGAGGGAGAGAGAGAGAGAGAGAGAGAGAGAGAGACCTCATATGAAGAGAAGACAGTGGGCTGCAAATTCTTGACATCAAAGGTTGGTATAACAACGTTTGTTAGGGTTTGGTGGAGACGAGTTTGCCCTAAGTTATCTCTTATAAGCTTATGAAGGTACTTTCCGTTGTACTTTGGCCCTACCAACTGAACAAGTGTGCTAGCAACAGATCCCAGGACACCCCTGAAGAATCATTCGAACATCATCAGGATTATTACAAGTCAACCAAAAGAAGAAACCAAACATGTTCGAACAAATTACCCTTGCTGAGGAAATATTTTAGGGCCATTCTTCACATAAAACGGAGTGATATCCTTAGCAGCATACAACGGTCTGTTGTTAGGGTTTGGAGCCGTTAGCATGGCAGTTACGAGCCCGCCCGTGCTCGTTCCTGCAATAACATCGAAATAGTCTGCGATTCGAGCTTCTTCTCCATCGATCTTCTGCTCATATAACAAAGGAACAAGAATGAATGCATTAGTATATATGTTTGTATCATCATACCCTCAGAATACACACACGGATTATACACAAAAACCTGAAGCTCTGATTCAAGAAATTCAAGAATTTTGGCTGGTATTATGCCTTTAATGCCACCGCCATCGATGCTCAGAATTGTGACTAATCTTCCATAAGTTGGAGGTAAGATTTTAGTGAAAGACGATGAGAACGCCATCTTTCAAATAAACTCAATATAATATAGTTCGGAAAGGAATTTCGAATGTCTTAGTTTATTGAATGATCTGCGTGCGTTTGAGGATGGAATTGCGTATTTAAAGGGAGATTTTCGAATTTGATTCTATGGTCAATAAATAGGAAACTTCGTCACGATCAGGTATATAATTCTTTATTTCTATCCGATGATCTAATCTCATGTACTACAGTAAGAGATAAGGATGGAATTTTGTAATAAGATACAAATAGTAACTTTCTGATCTAAAGTTCGTGATTTTCATTTTTTTTTCCGTTCCTTTTAATAACTATATGCTATTATTAACATGACGAAAATACTAAAATTTTGAAACGGCTATAAGAGAAGAAATCCCTGGAATAATAAGGAATGGCTCATATTTGAAGCAACCATATACGTGTACAAATATAATAGTGGTAATAAAGCCATATATTACGACCCAAGCTACGCAGATGATCCTCTTTGAGTCTTCTTGAGCATTATCAAGTATAAGTTTATCATATGAAATATTATATAAAAAATGGCGAAATATATCATAAACGAATTTATTATAAGTAAACTGCAATCAGAAGTCAACTGCGCGAAATCAAATATTTTATGAAGCTCGTCGTAAACATGTTGGTGATCTTTACATATTTAAAGATATCGTTCACCCCTCTGAATGCATTGAATCGGACTTTTTCTTGATGAAATATTATTAGCAAAACAATTTTGAATTGAAAAGAAAGAGGCGGCCAGATAACGAGTTGATTACATGAAATTTACATTCAACAAATTACATAGCCTCCGTAATATTGTATCAATTAATTAGTACTTAGATAAATGCTTATGTTTTGAACAGATCTAACGAACACGTCTTCCTTGGTCTACCTTTTGTATCAATTAATTGTATCAATGATTTTTTAGTTTCTCACAATGTTATAGAACCTACATACCATATAGAGGAAGAAGTAAATCGAATTTTGCAGCTTTTACATGTGCCATGCTTTTGGACGGTGGCCGGTGTCACGGTGGTCAGCTGCCGCCGACAAGTTATTGGGACTAAAAGTTCTCCCTTTTTTAAAACATGGGCTGACTTCAAAAATGTCATTTTTCTCTAAATGGAGATTGGCCGAACAATTTCTTTACATGTACGATGCGGGTAAAGAAATTAGCAAGAAGGAAAGTACTTAGCGAGTGCATTACAGAAGAAGTGAGAGTTGCTCAATTATCTTGGATGATTGTAGAGAATAACAACTGATTGATGTCATCAGAGCTTGGCTCTCCATCCTCGCCGCCTAAATAGCAGAGAAAACGTTCGAATTAATCACAGCCAATAACACTGAATAAGAGACTTCCAACTAAAGATCAGAATATCCCATGATATAGTGCTTATATGCTACTCGGAGACTGAAACAAGGTAGAGCTCAATGTGGTGGATCTAAACAAGATCAGAATATCCAATGATATAGTGCTTATATTTCAGATTACCTGGTATGGATTTGACTTGACCCTCCCACTCGTCGATAACCTGCGAGTCGAAAAAACAAATTGGATATAGCAGGCGAAGAAATTCACTGCAAATGTCATGGAGAACAGAACAACTATGGTGAAATTTTTGTAGATAGGCTATTTTCTGCATTCGACCAAGGCGGGAAATGAAGATGCAATGTTAGCCTTGCTACTTGTTCTATGTTGGCTGTTTGCTGGCAAATGATGTGAGAACTTCAAACACCATTTGGAAAACCTCAGCCGCCGCAAAAACCCTAATCTCAAATCATTATCAACACCCACGAGCAAAGAACAGAGCAAGCCCTATCATATAATTTTACCTGATTGAAGCTTGCATAAGCAGAATCATCGGCATCACTGATAACAGCAGCCCCAATTGATGATTGCAGTCTCTGAATCTGTGCCCTGTTTCCAATTAAGATCGTCTTTGCTTTGTCGATCAACTCCTGCAAATTACAAAGAGAAGGAAAAATCACACGAATCTCATAACAAGAATGTCCAAACTATCTCAGAAGAAAGCTCAACTTCGCAGCAAATAAGGACTTCTTCAAATTGATGGACACAAACAAACGCAATCACACTGACCTGCTTAGCTGATAAGAGCTGACAGCATTGCTCTTTCAAAGAAGACATCTCATCTTCCATCTTCTTCAACCTGCCCAGGAGCTTCATCGGATTCGCCTGAGGGGCCAAAAAAAAAAAGAAGAAGAAAATCAAAATTTCTTCCCAACCAAAAACTCAGAGGGGGAACAGAGAGACATCTTACATGGTCAGGATACAGTTTTCTCAAGCTTGTAGTGCACCATGGAAAGATCCCTACTTGCTTTTGCGAAGAGAGTTACAAGCCCATCAACTGCTCGATTATGCTCCATCTTCCTTCACGCTCGCGCGCGCACGCAGAGGATCAGCTCGGCTTTTGGAATTTCGAATTTTGACGGTTCAAATTCGAGTCTTTGAGCAAAACAACACAATGGGCTCGCTCATCCTATGGGCTTTATCGATGGGCTTCATTGTTCTTCCTTAAATACCCAAACTAACCATGGGAAGCCATAGCTAGGGTTGCAAACGAATCGAATCGAATCGAATACCGCAATATTCAATTCGTATTCGGATAACAATCGAATACGAATAAGAATATTCGAATATTTAATCGAATCATAAAATTGATTCTTATTCGAATTCGAATATTTGAATCGAATGTCGAATATTCGTATTAAAGTCACTTTTTATTTTATTTAATAAAATATAAACAATATTATATATAAAATATATATTGAATTATAATAATTTATATTTAAATATATATTGAATTATAATATATTATGTTTATATGTTTTATTGAGTTATGATATAATAACTATATGCCATGACGAAAATACTAAAATTTTGAAACGTCTATAAGAGAAGAAATCCCTGGAATAATAAGGAATAGCTCGTATTTGAAGCAACCATACGTGTACAAATATAATAGTGGTAATAAAGCCATATATTACGACCCAAGCTACGCAGACGATCCTCTTTGAGTCTTGAGCATTATCAAGTATAAGTTTATCATATGAAATATTATATAAAAAATGGCGAAATATATCAGAAACGAATTTAGTATAAGTAAACTGCAATCAGAAGTCAACTGTGCGAAATCAAATATTTTATGAAGCTCGTCGTAAACATGTTGGTGATCTTTACCTATTTAAAAATTTCGTTCACCCCTCTGAATGCATTGGATCGGACTTTTTCTTGATGAAATATTATTAGCAAAACAATTTTGAATTGAAAAGAAAAAGGCGGCCAGATAACGAGTTGATTACATTAAATTTACATTCAACAAATTACATAGCCTCCGCAATATTGTATCAATTAATTAGTACTTAGATAAATGCTTATGTTTTGAACAGATCTAACGAACACGTCTTCCTTGGTCTACCTTTGCTGTCTGCAATTTGGCGACTAACAGTTTATTATAAAATTCTTCATGCAATAATTTCGATAAGGAAAGACTTAAGTCTATTTTCTGTATAGTAACATATAATCCAAGCAATAATTATAAGCTTTTAAACAACCACCTCTTGTTATCATCAAAGGTCATTCTAATAATCTCATCGGAAGGGTTATTATTAGATCAGAACATTGTGTGTTGAATAATATTTTAAAGTAGAAAGTTGAAACATAAAATAAATATATGAAAGATGCTGTGTGAGTATAATGCTCTCTATTAAAAAAAAATGAACCTAAAAAAACCAGAAAGATTCAGGCGCAACAGATGCACCTTATTTGATTCGAATGAGAAAGAAAATTCTCAAGAAGAAGTAGAATAGTGAGGTACAAAGCTTCTCTCCCTAACCAATTCGTGAAGGTCGTGGACAATCTTAAAGACGGCTTCTGGCCGAGAAAGCCTCAGAGCATTTCTCGACATAGTCGAAAGCTCGTCTTGATTTGGGCCGAACCATTGCGATACGATATTTGCTATCTTTTTCGGTGACTTTGAGAACTTACCGCAACCATTTTGGACCACGTATGGGACGTTCCCAGCTTCCTGCAAATAAACAAGAATCATGGTAATGATTGTGATGTCAACTGAAGTTGTAATGGTAAAGGTAATGTTGAGATATATACATACATATATATATATATTTTATATATATATAGAGAGAGAGAGAGAGAGATTTATTACCTGCCCAGCAATGTAATCGTTGAGGATGATAGGAAGCCCGCGAATCATAGCTTCAGCTATTGTGCCTGGACCAGCCTGTAAGAGAGGTACGAGCGAACATAGTCTGCGTTTTCTTGAGCATTTTCGGGGTGAAGTAATACCATCAGAGAAAGAAGAAAAGATGGGCATTTTATGCATACCTTAGTGATGATGCAATCACAGGCACCCATACACTCCTCCATTTTGGTGACAAAGCCCTTCACCTAGAAAAGAAAAAAATTGCCAAAGGTTGAATCTTGATCTAAAAAAAGACAAGTTAATCGACGATCTTTTTTTTAGTTTGACTAGCGAATGTAACCTCGACTGGGATATTCCAGGAGATGGACTGCAATTTGCTCGCCAGTTTCTTATTCCTTCCGCATATTACGAGGACCTGACCGATGGGCTCGTCGTGGATCTCATCGTATAGTGCCTTTCCAAGGGCCCGAGCAGTTGATTCCATGGGGCCCATACCTTCTCCCCCGCCCATTAACAACACGGCGGGAAGGTTTTCATCCATGCCTAAGTCTCTCCTCAGCTCAACCTACAAAAAATCATGCATGCAAGAATTTTGACATGTCCCTCTGTTCTCAGAGTGAACGTATAATCTCAAGCAGTTGATCGATCATTGGCCCTCGGATGATCGTCGCATTTTGGTATCGTATGAAAAATAAGATCGAAAAGCAGAGCGCAAGCCAACCTTTGGGCGGACGGGCTTCACGAATGAGGGCCTAACGGGGAGACCGTAAACCTTGATTTGGGAACGCTGAAGGCCAGCTCTAAGCGCACGTTTTGCTACCTCTTCGGAGGGGCAATAGCATCTAGTCACGAGCTTGTGAAACCTTAAGACAAGGCGATGAAGGTAGTAGTAAGTTAGGTTCCTTTTCAAGATTAAAAGGAAACTAATGATGTAAGATGATACCATGTAGGATGACAAGTGGAAAGGTCTGTCACCACCGTGGTGAAGACGATCTTTTCCAAGAGACCTTTCGACCTCAAAATACGAAGGGGGACGTGTTGCATCAGAGGATGTACGCTGATGATGATATCTGGTTGGTACTTCATCAGTCCTTTAGCTACCTCCCTGCGAAAAATGGCCAGCTAAACTTACGAAGCACAACACACTCACTGCATTCGGTTGTATCAAATATGGAAGAAGTACGCTCACCGAGCTATAAAAGTTGAGGTAGCAGCGAAATTTGTTCGGTGTATAAGACGTGGAGCAGTCCCATAGTACGTCAGCTTCCATAGCGTGCCGTGCTTCACGAGAAAGTTATAACTCTTCGGCAACTGATTGAAGGGCCACGGTGTGTGATCTGTCCACAAGTCAGTGATGAAAACCTGTAATAAAATGGGAACTCTTCAGCGCCAGAAACATAATCCACCCAAACAACAACTGCTGCATATTGGCATATTAGTTCAGAAAGAATCACTTCAATCAAACAGCAACACTTGCACACACACACACACAGACACGACACCGCAGTCAATATACCTGGTAATAATCTCCAAACTCTTCGTTAAAAGCTGCCCTGATGGCCTCTGCAGAAGCTCTATGACCACCGCCTGTATCACTCATCAAAATCAACACTTTCTTAGGAGGATCAGCTGCTAAACCATTAACAGAAGCTCCTTCAGTTTCCTCCAACGCACCATTCCCATCGTTTCCACGCCCATTACCCTCCGAAGGATCGGCCCCAACCGATGCAAAACCTAGCGGGATTCTCTCACAGTGAAACCTAATAGCTCTATTGAACTGACTGAACAATCTCCTAACCCGATAAGCAGAACCTTCGGAGCCCAGACTCAGTGAAGCCACGGCCTTTGGCTGCTTCTTGGCGACAAAATACAAGTAGCTAGACGGAAATGTGAACTGCCCATCGACGCCGTGCCAGGAATAATTCAGCACTAGAGAGCCCAATCGTGATACAAAGCCAAAGGGGTTCACCCGATCTTGGCTAACAGTTGAAGGCTGCATTTTTCCAGTTCTCCCCTTCGAAAAACTTGTAAATTCGACCCTTTCCTTGATTGGATAGGGCTTCGCTAGCTTAATCACGCGTCGAAAAAATGGGCTTTCATTAAAGTGCAGAAGCACCGTACATGGACGAGGGAGGACAGAGAAGAAAAAAGAGTGTGATGTCTGCGTGCGAGTTTGTGGTCATAAAAAGTGACTGTGTATATAGGCGAAAAATCTTAAAAAGAGGAAGACGATTATCGGTGGGATTGGGTATTCATAAAGATTGGATTTTTATGTATAAATTTCGTGTTTTCTGCGTGTACATATTATAACGAATATTATGGGACATATTCTCACCACATAGGATTGGTTGGAAATTAAATCTTGTTATTCCACATAAAAGACATGACACGACTCAGTGTCCCAATTGGACAAGAAAACAAACGACGACGATACCTAATCGGCAGAGATTGAGGTGAACGGTTGGGATATTGAGTCTCCTCTATGGAGGAGTTCAACGATTTTTTAGTTTCTCACAATGTTATAGAACCTACATACCATATAGAGGAAGAAGTAAATCGAATTTTGCAGCTTTTACATGTGCCATGCTTTTGGACGGTGGCCGGTGTCACGGTGGTCAGCTGCCGCCGACAAGTTATTGGGACTAAAAGTTCTCCCTTTTTTTAAAACATGGGCTGACTTCAAAAATGTCATTTTTCTCTAAATGGAGATTTGCCGAACAATTTCTTTACATGTACGATATAAAGTAATTTCTTTGCCCAAAAAGATGCGGGTAGAGAAATTAGCAAGAAGGAAAGTACTTAGCGAGTGCATTACAGAAGAAGTGAGAGTTGCTCAATTATCTTGGATGATTGTAGAGAATAACAACTGATTGATGTCATCAGAGCTTGGCTCTTCATCCTCGCCGCCTAAATAGCAGAGAAAACGTTCGAATTAATCACAGCCAATAACACTGAATAAGAGACTTCTAACTAAAGATCAGAATATCCCATGATATAGTGCTTATATGCTACTCGGAGACTGAAACAAGGTAGAGCTCAATGTGGTGGATCTAAACAAGATCAGAATATCCCATGATATAGTGCTTATATGCTACTCGGAGACTGAAACAAGGTAGAGCTCAATGTGGTGAAGTGGATCTAAACAAGATCAGAATATCCCATGATATAGTGCTTATATTTCAGATTACCTGGTATGGATTTGACTTGACCCTCCCACTCTTCGATAACCTGCGAGTCGAAAAAACAAATTGGATATAGCAGGCGAAGAAATTCACTGCAAATGTCATGGAGAACAGAACAACTATGGCGAAATTTTTGTAGATAGGCTATTTTCTGCATTCGACCAATGCGGGAAATGAAGATGCAATGTTAAGCCTTGCTACTTGTTCTATGTTGGCTGTTTGCTGGCAAATGATGTGAGAACTTCAAACACCATTTGGAAAACCTCAGCCGCCGCAAAAACCCTAATCTCAAATCATTATCAACACCCACGAGCAAAGAACAGAGCAAGCCCTATCATATAATTTTACCTGATTGAAGCTTGCATAAGCAGAATCATCGGCATCACTGATAACAGCAGCCCCAATTGATGATTGCAGTCTCTGAATCTGTGCCCTGTTTCCAATTAAGATCGTCTTTGCTTTGTCGATCAACTCCTGCAAATTACAAAGAGAAGGAAAAATCACACGAATCTCATAACAAGAATGTCCAAACTATCTCAGAAGAAAGCTCAACTTCGCAGCAAATAAGGACTCGCCCCAAAATTGATTGACACAGACAAACGCAATCACACTGACCTGCTTAGCTGCTAAGAGCTGACAGCATTGCTCTTTCAAAGAAGACATCTCATCTTCCATCTTCTTCAACCTGCCCAGGAGCTTCATCGGATTCGCCTGAGGGGCCAAAAAAAAAGAAGAAAATCAAAATTGCTTCCCAACCAAAAACTCCGAGGGGGAACAGAGAGACATCTTACATGGTCAGGATACAGTTGCTGGAACTCCTTCTCAAGCTTGTAGTGCACCATGGAAAGATCCCTACTTGCTTTTGCGAAGAGAGTTACAAGCCCATCAACTGCTCGATTATGCTCCATCTTCCTTCACGCTCGCGCGCGCACGCAGAGGATCAGCTCGGCTTTTGGAAACGGTTCAAATTCGAGTCTTCGAGCAAAACAGCACAATGGGCTCGCTCATCCTATGGGCTTTATCGATGGGCTTCATTGTTCTTCTTCCTTAAATACCCAAAGTAACCCTGGGAAGCCATAGCCATGGAATGCCTAGCCTGGACAAAATACGTTCACTAAATGAAAGACTTAGTTATATTATCATGTCCTTTTCTTGCCATTTAATAGTATTTATGTATGTGAGCAAGCATTTGCCTTTTCTCATACATTTTTATTTCAAGGGGAGAAGTCAGTGAAGGGCATTGACTTGGACGTCGACTCTATGCAGAAATTTCTATGGCTTGCATTTGTCATTACATAGAGATTTCTTGATTTTTGAAGCTATGGATGAAAAAGGGATTTTTTTTTCAATTAATATATTTTTTATTATACATGATTAGTTCTCCATTGCAGTCACCGATACTAAAATAGTGTTGCCGTGTGGATAAATGGATCAAGTCGTCATTGAGTGTACGAAAGAGAATATTTCTTATAAGCCATTGAAAGCAACAATTTAGTTATAGTGTGGAAGAAAGAAAACAATTTCTAACGTTCGCATACTTGCTGTCATTTTCTTTGCCCGTCAATTTAGTTGCGACAACCTATTGCAAATCGTTCTTTAGAAAGGCATTCGCCTAATTTTCTATGTAGAGAATTTTGGGTTTTCTCGTATTTGTATATTTATCTTCCTGCAACTTTAGGCGTTTAACATAAAACCATACATGATTCCGTCGAAGGTTCTCCAACCACGATTATTAAATTAAGAAATAAATATTTAGAAGACATGAATACTTATAACTCGGGGGTAGATATTTATGTTTGTATATAATGTAGAAAAAGTCTATAACTACCCATTGGTATTTATTGAGGACAAAACGTGTAATGATGAGCTTAGTGTAGTCAAACATAAATTAAAGATAATTAGCAAGCTTACGGATCAGAGTTAACGGCCTATATCTATTTCTATGCGTGTACATAATTTAGGTATTATGTACTAATAATAATATCGTATACATTATGTACGGTTGTTAAGCTGTCAATTTTGATTTCTTGACCTTGAAGCATTAGTATAGTGGCTTAAATTGTCAGCTTCTAGCTTGACCGTGACATGCTCTGTAATCTCATATCCGATGATTCACGCTATCTTGATGAAAACAATTATACACATAAATTATTTTATATGGATGAAAACGATTTTAACTATTGCCCTCTGAATGAAATACAAAAGTTTAAGAGTTCTTTCAACCGTAATACATATATAGTGTCAAGGATATTCCCAGTGTGAATATTTGAATTTCTTGTGGTTGTTTTGACGGGTTACTAAGAAAATTCTCTATATGTAGGATAACACTATTCTTGAAAAACGAATCCAATCTATTACAGTGGCACACACGCACACACTTACAATACAATGAGTTCTTCTTTCCCATCCATGAAACCTTTGCTTCTTTTGTTAGTTGTCTTCTCCTCATATTGCTCGGAGACTCTGCAAGCGAGTAGAGAACATCAGCATTATCATACAATTGAATTGAGGTCTCTCTTACCAGCCTCAACATGCAGTAATTCTGTCACCAAACGTAATTAAAATTACTCATACACATATAATCTATACCGATGCAACTGTCTTGAATTTACCACTCAAATTCTTCGTTTTCAGGCACCAAAAGCAGCAGCAGCAGCAGCAGCCAATCAACAACCTTAGAAGTCACACACAAGCACGGCCTATGCTCCAAACTAACCCAAGGAAAGCCCACGATCGAACCATCCCTCCACGAAATCCTCACCCAAGACCAAGCCCGGGTCAAAAGAATCCAAGCCCGGGTCAAACCCGACCCGGCCAAAACAAAACCCCCAAACCCTAATAGCAGTAAGCAAACTGATAACCTCATCGACCAAGAAGACGCAAATCTCCCTGCCCGATCGGGCAGTTCCCTAAACTCGGGAAACTACATAGTCTCAGTCGGGCTCGGGACTCCAAAAACAACCCTCTCCTTGATTTTCGACACGGGCAGTGACCTGACATGGACCCAATGCCAGCCGTGCGCTGGCTCGTGCTATCAGCAACAAGACCCAATCTTCGACCCCACAAAGTCGAGCACTTACTCCAACGTTTCTTGCTCTTCAAATCAGTGCAAACAGCTCTCCTCTACGACTGGCGTTAACCCACGATGTGCTAGGCCGGACACTTGCGTCTATGGCATTCAGTACGGCGATCGATCCTTCTCCGTGGGCTTCCTCGGCAGAGATACACTCGCACTAACACCGAGCGATTCCTTCCCCAGCTTCTACTTTGGTTGTGGGCAGAACAATCAGGGGCTTTTTGGTAAAACCGCAGGGCTGATCGGGCTGGGAAGAGACCCTTTGTCTATAGTGTCTCAGACGGCTCCGAAGTATGGGAAATACTTCTCTTACTGCCTTCCGTCGACTTCGAGCTCCACTGGCTTTCTGACGTTCGGCAAAGGCGGCGGATCGTCGAATAATCTTCAGTTCACGCCTTTCAGCGGCTCCCAAGGGAACCAATACTACTTCATCGACATCGAATCGATATACGTCGGAGGCCAGCAGCTGTCGATAAGCCAATCGGTCTTCTCCAGCGCGGGCTCGATCATCGACTCGGGGACGGTGATTACGCGCCTGCCGCCGGCGGCCTACAATGCAATGAGCTCGGCGTTTAAGCAGCTGATGCTGCAGAAGTATCAGAACGCCCCCGCGTTCTCGATCCTCGACACTTGCTTCGATTTCGGCACTGAGACGACCATTTCGATTCCGAGCATAGCTTTCGTGTTCAATGGGAATTTGAAGGTCGATTTGGATTCTTCGGGGATTCTGATCCTGGTGAACACGACGCAGGCTTGCCTCGCCTTCGCCGGCAACAGTGGATCGACCGATTTGGGCATTTTCGGAAATACGCAGCAGAAGACGTTTGAGGTTGCCTATGACGTTGATGGAGGGAAATTAGGGTTTGGCGCTGGTGGATGCAACTAGCTTTAGAGTCGTTTCTTATGTATTCGTTGGGCTTTAACTAAAACCCAAATATGTTATTGGGCTTGTTTCAATGGGCTGAAATATAATTAATCGAGTCCTTGAAAATTAAAGAACATTTAGACCGCTTTAAATTGCTTAAGAGACCTTATCATTTTTGTCTACATACAAATCAACAATATGTAAAGATCCACGAATTACTTTGGATAAACAGATAGAATACAGTGATCACTGATCACCCTTCAAACTTCGGTTTTTTATGCTAGGATATTGAAATACAATATGCTCTTATTCTAGTATAAATTTTCTGCGAAGTATTTGAATAACATTCTTGAAAATAAAATTGCGGCCGTTTAACGGTCAATTTTTGATTTCTTGACATTTTGGCGTTGACATATTGGTTTACAATGTCAGCTCTATAAAATCTCTTATGCCTAAAGCATTTTGATTCGATGAAAAAATGTAAACGGCCAAATACCTGGATGAAAATGATTGGTTAATCCGTTCACAATCATGCTTAGAAGTAAACCCACCAACTAATTTTGCATCTAGGAAAAGATTATAATAACAATTTGTGTAAAAAGAAAATACTATTAATTCGTTGGATAGCCCTTTCTGCTCGACGCTGGACGTTATTCTCGCGGCTTGTTTGGGACTACGAAATTTTTTCTATATATATAAATAGCACAGGACTACTGCAGAAAATGAATAAAATGCATTGATTGATTATTAAGAGACTCACAATGCGTCCTTTCGCCTCCATCAAACCTTCAATTCTTCTGCTACTTCACTTTCACTTATGTGTCTTGTTGGAGACTCTGCAAGCGAACGTAGTAGAACTCAATCAGCTGCATTACCATACAGTTGAAGTTAGCTCGCTCTTACCAGCTTCAACATGCAATTACAATTCCGTCACCAAAGTTAACTAAATTACTTACTACACGCACGCGTATATATAGATGTAACTGTCCTATATTTACTGGAGAATATTTATTCAAATTCTTGTTTTCAGGCACCAAAAGCAGCAGCAAATCAACGACCTTAGAAGTCACACACAAGCATGGTCTGTGCTCTAAACTAACACCATCAGAGGAACCATCCATTGACGAAATCCTCTCCCGAGACCAAGCTCGGGTCGAACACATCCAAGCACGGGCCAAACCCGACCCGGGTCAAACCAAATCCACGAACCCTAATAACAGCAAGCAAACTGACCTCATCGACCAACGAGATGTCGCGAATCTCCCCGCCCGATCGGGCAGGCCCTTAAGCACGGGAAACTACATAGTCTCAGTCGGTCTCGGGACTCCCCAAACAACCCTCACCTTAATCTTCGACACGGGCAGCAGCTTGACATGGACGCAGTGCCAGCCTTGCGCAGGTTCATGCTACCAGCAGCAAGACCCAATCTTCGATCCCGCCCAGTCGAGAACTTACTCCAACGTTTCTTGCTCTTCGCCTCAGTGCAGACGTCTAGCATCCGCTACTGGCGTTTCGCCTCGATGCGCTAGGCCCGACACGTGCGTCTATGGTATTCAGTACGGCGATCGATCCTTCTCCGTGGGCTTCCTCAGCACCGATACGCTCGCATTAACATCGAGCGATGCCTTTCCCAGCTTCTACTTTGGCTGTGGGCAGAACAATCAGGGGCTTTTTGGCGAAACCGCAGGGCTGCTCGGACTTGACAGAGACCCTCTATCCGTAGTGTCACAGACGGCTCAGAAGTATGGGAAATACTTCTCTTACTGCCTCCCGTCGACTTCGAGCTCCACTGGCTTTCTGACGTTCGGCAAGGGTGGAACGGCAGCCTCGAACGATCTGAAATTCACCCCTTTCAACAGCTCGCAGGTGAATACATTCTACTTCATCGACGTCGAATCGATATACGTCGGCGGCCAACAGTTGCCGATAGACCGATCGGTATTTTCAAGCGCGCGCACGATCATCGACTCGGGGACGGTCATCACGCGTTTGCCACCTGCAGCTTACGGCGCCATGAGCTCCGCTTTCAAGCAATCGATGCGGAGGTATCAGCGCGCGCCGGCTACTTTGATCCTCGACACGTGCTACGACTTTGGGAAGGAGACGAGCATTGCGATCCCAAGCATAGCCTTCGTGTTCGGCGGGAATTTGAAGGTCGATCTGGCTCCTTCAGGGATAATCTTCTTCGTCAGCGCGACGCGAGCTTGCCTAGCTTTTGCGGCGAACAACGGATCATCAATCAACGTCGGAATCTATGGAAATACACAGCAGAAGACCTTTGAGATCGCCTACGACGTTAATGGAGGGAAACTAGGGTTTGCAGCTGGTGGATGCAACTAATCAAGAGTCTTGTTGTCTCAACGTTTGATGTATATATAACACTTGGGCTCAGCTCATGTAAATTGGGCTGAAAATAATTAACCGATGTAAATTAAAAAGGTTAAAATGAATAAAACCCATGCGGTTCAACTGAAAAATGCGTCAAAATTTTTATAGATGAAAATTGAATTGAATTTCCTCACGATTTGTTTACATCCCAATGGTAGGTTTTAGACTACGCGAGGTATAATTCTAAGTTTCAGCATAACACCGAAGTTTTATGTAGGGTTGCAAACGGGTCGAATCGAGTCGAATACCACAATATTCTGTTCGTATTCGGATGACAATCGAATCCGAATACGAATATTCGAATATTAATCGAATCATAAAATCGATTCTTATTCGTATTCGGAAATATTCGAATCGAATATTCGAATACTCGAATATGGAATATATTTGAGTGTTTATCTTAACATTTAATAAAATATATATTGAATTGTAATATTACGTATTGGAACCCCCTTTGAGGGTGAAAAAAACCTTAGAAATTGTATAATTTCTTAAAAATTTTGTTCGCCATCAATAATAATATAAGTTTAATTTTATTTCAAAGGAAAGTATTTACACATATATTTAGTTTTGTAATTTATGGTGGACGTTAATACTACACTTTACCATTATAAATAAACAAAACTTCTAAATTTATAATATTATTTGATTTATTTTTAAAAATCTTTTTTATACCAAAAATCTTTGACATATATTTATAAACATATATTAATTATTCGAATCGAATAATTCGATTAATATTCGAATCGACTTGTGATTTCATATTCGTATTTGGATATTTCTCGAATCAAAAAAATATTCTTATTGGGATTCGTATTCTGAATATTCGAATTTAAAATTTCGAATCGAGTCGCGAATCTAACAAAAAAAGTTCGATTCGTTTGCAACTATGAAAAAAATAATATAATCTAAACTAGACATGCCCAATTTTAACCATAACCGGCGGTTGAACCGTCTAACCGGCGGTTAGTTAACCGTCGGTTACGGTTATAAGCGTAACCGGCAACCGTCACCGGCCGGTTACGGGGCGGTTAGGGTTTTTTCCCAACCGCCAACCGCCGGTTAGGCGGTTAACCGGCGGTTATAACCTTAAATAAAAAAGTAATGAAAAATAAAATTATACTGTTTTAATTTACTCATATTAATATTAATTAATTAGAAATACTATGTAACTTTACTAATATTAATACTAATTATTTAGAAATTTTTGAAACTATGTATTTTATATTGCATTAAAATTTCGTAATAGAGGAACGAAAATACATCGAAAATTCATTTAACTTTATAGTATTGCAAAATAAAAAATTTAAAAAAAATTAAAAAAAAAAAAAAAAAAAAAACAGCGGCGGTTTTACCGCCTGCTAACCGTCTAACCGGCAACCGGGGACGGCTAACCGTCAACCGCCAGTTACTAACGGTCGGTTCGGTTAATCGGCGGTTGGGCATGTCTAGTCTAAACGTGGGAGTATTACTTAATACTTAATTTACCAATTAAAAAGCTTTCTACTAAAAATTGTTGTACGCCGAAATTGTTTCAAAAAACCTCATCTTTTTTGTTCATTACAAAATCCCTACTACCGAAGAGAAACTCCCGGGAAGGGTGACGGCGATTTATAGGCGGGGAGCAATTTGCCGGCGAACTGTGGGCAACTTGACCGTTTGTGATGTCTTTCAGCTTGGGGAGAGTACATAAATGGGCGAGCCCACCCACTCCGTTCAGGCCTTGCAGTCGTTTTCTTATTACTACAACCCAATTCGCGCGGGCGTCGGTGCTGAATCGGCCCGCTTGCTGCACTGAAGGGGCTTTGAAATCAGTCGCAGATGCAAGCACCGCCGTTTCCAGCGATGAGAGATATGGGCGGAAAGAGGTTATTAGCATCAATCCCAGGCTTTACGACTACTTGCTAGCTAATGTCCGAGAGCCCGAGGTTTGGTTTTGGACCAATTGTTCCTTTTTCTCCGTTCTAAGTTCCGCTTAAATTGGTTGATTTTGTTTCTGCTGCTTCTGTTTTTTTCATCTTCATTGGGATTTTGTCGTTGCTTTCTCAGATATTGCGTGAGCTTAGAGAGGAAACTGCTGCTATGCGTGGTAGCCAAATGCAGGTAATGATTGGAACTTTTTTTTTAATTGAATTGCTAGATTCTCCAAAGCCACGATGCTATTGCTTGTGTTCAACAGCTTATTCACTAAATATCATTTTAACAGGTTTCCCCTGACCAGGCACAGCTTCTTGCGCTGCTTGTTCAGATTGTTGGAGCAAAAAGGTGTATCGAAATTGGTGTATACACTGTACGTTCACTTTCCTTAATCTGCCTGCATTTATCTGATCAATCGTTCCAACTAACAATCCCATGATCAACCATTCAGAAATTTGTTTGCATATTCAGCTTGTGACGAATTAAAAAAAAAAATCTCTTTTTGGGTGCTTTTAATATCTTCCTTTCGTGTGCTTTTGCAGGGATATTCGTCTTTGGCGATCGCTCTAGTCCTGCCCGAAGAAGGTCAGCTTGTAGCTTGTGAGAGAGATGTAAGGGCGCTCGAGGTTGCCCAAAGATATTACGGTCGTGCAGGCGTCTCAAAGAAGGTGATTCTCTCACTCTCAAATGGATGATTGCATGGAGAATTTAGTGATGAATGCTGATGAATTATGGGTTCGTTTCATAGGTAGTTGTGAAACATGGACTAGCAGCTGATACCCTTACTAGCATGATTCAGAACGGGGAAGTTGGTAGGTATGAGGTTTATTGATCGACAACCCTGCACTTTAGTTCTGTTTCCTATACATGAACCATTCGAGGCGCCTTCTTATGATCGAGCTACGATTTACCTGTATGGCAGCTATGATTTTGCCTTTGTTGATGCCGACAAGAAAATGTACAAGGATTACTTCGAATTGCTGCTGCAACTGGTCAGTATCGTAATCTCCGTAGGAGCTTTACTAAGACTGTCGAGAACTCAACATCAGTGTTTGGGAAATATCAAAACTCTGCTCAGATAGCTAGCAAATGAGAGTGCTTCTCCGAACCCTCGAGTTTAACATTATCTTTTTTCCTTGCCCAGGTGAGAGTCGGAGGTCTGATAGTGATAGACAATGTTCTATGGCATGGAAAAGTTGCAGATTTATTGGTGAGTTGAATCAAGTGCGCATATTCTTTAGCTAGACAACACCCTCTTCTTTACAGCCTTGTTGTCTGAGCAGTGAGCATAGAAACTTTGGTAACAGATAAACGATTCCAAGACAGTTAGCATTAGAAATTTCAACAGAAGGCTGCTTCAAGATGAGCGCGTGAGCATCAGCATGGTATGTTCTTGAACTTGAAGTACCTATGCTTTTCTTTTTTCTTTTGGAGAACGTGAAATGTCTATCTACTTCTTCGTCTTTACAAATATGTAGGTTCCAATTGGAGATGGTATGACGATTTGCAGGAAACTGTAACTGTTGAGACATCTAAGTCTTGAAGAAGTACATTACATGTTCAGACATGAAATCCAACTAACTGAAACATCTACAAGGCATGCGTGCCAAGTGTATAGATTTTCTTGTCTCTGATTACGGATTTCAATTAAAAAAGAAATAAGCAAAAGGTGCAATGGAGAGGGAAATGGAGATTGAATAAGAAAAGAATAAATACTCTTAAAAAAGGATAAAGACGATTAAGTAAAACCATGATGATGTGCGCATCTTTGACTTTGTTTATTTCATTTAGATTGAATGTTTTATAGTATAATAATTATTGATTTACCATTGTAATGCAAGCTCCACCTCCACTCCACCTTCGCCTTCTTCGCTTCCTTCACCTCCTCTTTGAGGTATTTTCCGTCTGTCCCATCTCTTTTTATTTCTGGTTTTTTTGTCCACTCTCTTGAATTTTACTTTTCGAAAACAAAATCGGTAAAATTCGATCTTTTTTGGGCCATGAATCGGTAATTGTTCGTAAAGAAATTGAGGGCCGTATTTGGTGAGAGAGCTCCTTGATTCGTATGATTCGATATTGAAGTCCACGAAAGGGTGAAACTTGGCGAAACGTGCCACAGATTAAGACGCGCAATTAGAAAAGAAAGAGTTTTTTGGGAGTCTTTGAATTTTCCTGCGTCATCACAATGCATGCCCACAACTGTTAGATTAGATCTAATTCCTGGGCTGTTTAATTGTATGGGGATTATGCTAAGACATCAGTTGTGGTAGCTTGTCTTTGCAGGTTTGATTGAGATTTAAAAAAATCGTCCATTGATGGATTCTTTCATGATGTGAGCTTAGAGGTCCAGCTTGTCGTCCTCATATTTTGGCCTTATATCTTTTGCATAACGAAGCTTGGGAAGAAATCTACTGACCTAAGGTAGAAGAAAGGTTGGGAAATATTGAAAAACAGAGACGTACTTTACTACATGGGTTATTTGGACTCGGTCTTGTCTCAATCTGTGAGTGAATCTCGGGTCGATGATGCCCCAGTCAGCGGCGGCGGCCTTAGGTGAACTCGCACGCCAACTGTTCACTCTTTTGCCGATTTCTGTTTCGAATTCATTACGACTAAGTTTATGCAAGCATAGTTTGTATGTAGCTTTTGACTTGTTAAATTGGTTGTCGTTTCATTAATTTTGTTTCTTGTGAGTTTGTGATTGGAGGATTTTCTCAACGACTTCATGATTCGTGCTCCACGGGCTATGATTTGTGCTTAAAAAGGAGGCGAATGTCGCATGAGAATAGTTTTTCTTCTTTTGAGTCACTCGCCTTTTGCTTGCCTTATCTGCTTACGTTTGGGTCTTGTGGTTGTATTGCGTCATCTTTTTTCCTTTCTTGAAATAAACTGATATATTGCTCTTTCCGTTTCGAATGATATACATTTTGGATCTTGAATTGATCTATCATTGGGGAAGTCGTTAACCCATAGAGACTAACTGATTAAATATCTTGATTCAGTCAGAATGGGAAATTCAGCTATGGATATGCGAGTGCGCCCGGTAAAAGGTCTTCGATGGAAGATTTCTACGAGACAAGAATCGATGGCATAGATGGCAAAATCGTTGGCCTCTTTGGCGTATTTGACGGTAACTCTCTCTCTCTCTCAAGCTTGCAGTCTTTTTTTTTTAACTTATTCATCTATAGGTCATGGAGGAGCTCGAGCTGCAGAGTATGTCAAACAAAACCTTTTCAGCAATTTAATCAGGCACCCAAAGTTCATTTCAGACACGAAATCTGCTATAGGTATCTCCTTGCTTGCTGTTAAAAACAGATTTACAGCAATATTACAAAAAAGAAAAAGACACTATCTTAGTTTTACCTTCTTACCCTTTGTAGCCGAAGCATACAGTCACACAGACTCGGAATTTCTGAAATCCGAGAACAATCAGAATAGGGACGCTGGGTCGACTGCTTCTACTGCTATTCTAGTCGGGAACCGTCTGCTCGTGGCCAACGTTGGGGATTCGAGGGCTGTTATTTGCAGGGGCGGTAATGGTAAGATCGTCCCATATATTTTCTTGGGAAGTACATTAGATGATAATACACATTAGGAATAATATCACCGCACCATTAAACCTTCTCATTCTCATGGTGGTGTTTTTTTTTTTAAATATTTGTATCATAAGCTATTGCTGTCTCTCGAGACCACAAACCAGATCAAACCGACGAAAGGCAACGTATCGAAGATGCGGGAGGTTTTGTGATGTGGGCTGGTACTTTTTTCGAGTTTTATTTTTTTTAACAACTTTCGCTATTTCTGAAGGTAAGACTTCTTGTTTTTCCCTTTTTTCCCCGAATAGCAATTATTTATATACGCCTTACAGGGACTTGGAGAGTTGGAGGCGTGCTAGCTGTGTCCCGAGCGTTCGGCGACAGACTCTTGAAGCAGTATGTAGTTGCCGACCCTGATATTCAGGTTCGTATAAATTACAAAAGAATTGCGAATAAAGCTTCGATATAATTATCACAATCTTGTTTTTAGTCCAAGAAAGGCTTATTCTTGCATTATCTGAATGCTTATTCTTGCATTCTTTTTGTCTGTGTTCTTTTGTGCTGATATGTTGTTAAAGGAAGAGATTGTCGATGAAACCCTAGAGTTCCTCATCCTCGCAAGCGATGGGCTTTGGGACGTGGTATCCAACGAGGTAACATAATCTTTTACTTCGATCGCATCGATATTTTCCATGTTTTAGGACGATTTTTATAATTCGCTCGATCGATGTTACGTTTTTCTTACAGGAAGCGGTTTCGCTGGTAAAACCGATTCAAGATCCAGAAGATGCGGCGAAGAGGCTCATGCAAGAAGCAAATCAAAGGTTTAGCGCAGATAACATCACTATCATAGTTGTTCGTTTCTTGACTAACGGAGACGAATGTGCTCCTGGTACAAGCTCGGCATCGATGGCCCAAGACATACCGAAACTGTAGAAATGAAGTCTTCGTTCCTCTTCGAGAACGTACGACTTTCTCTATCTTCGAAAACGTACGACTTTCTCTATCTTAATAAGCGTATGGTGTGACATGGTTTTGCTGTACTGCTCAATGGTTCTTTTAACATGTTATCTTCTCAAGAACAGTGCAACAAGTTTGATACTACAATGCAATTGCCACACACATACACAGCAAAATAAGGTTTCCCCAGTCAAATCATCATAGCAGGTTGTCGAACACAGATACGAGCTTTAGCGAATAAACCCAATCTCTTATTGCAATTATCGGTCTATTTTCAGTAAGCACCTCCCCTCAGAGCTAGAACGAGGTGAAGAACGGAGCCTCCCTCGATGTTGTAATCTTTCGCAGTTCTGTCATCTGCAAGCTGCTTACCAGCATAGATGAGCCTGCAATAGGCATTAGAAACAATCTCATCGTCACAGCGTCAAGAAATGTCTCAAATCATGGATTCATACACGTTTCGATCTTACAAAAGAAAGAGCATGCACAAGTTGTATATAACCTTTGTTGGACTGGAGGGATCCCTTCTTTCTCCTCGACCCGTTCTTTGATACGGTCGATGGTATCATTGGGCTCGATATCGATCTCAATTTCTTTCCCCGTGAGGGTTTTGACTTTGATCATGGTACCTCCTCTGAGCCTCAAGACAAGGTGGAGAGTCGATTCTTTTTGGATGTTGTAATCTGATAGGGTTCTTCCATCTTCTAACTGCTTCCCAGCAAATATCAGCCTCTGCTGATCAGGTGGAATACCTTCTTTGTCCTAAGAATCATTGATAGCCATAAACAGTGACGAAGATCCAACGACGAATATTTTCCAGCTCGAGAAATCCAAGCTCTTTATCATTTCATTTGAATAAAAGAGGGTAAAAGGGAATTAATCGCCCCTAGCGCGATTAAAGATCAAATAAACAGAAATTAGACAAAAGAAAGAGAGAATTAAACCCCCAATTTCTTCAGAAGCAACCAAACATCAAATAGAGAAAAAAAAAACTAGATAAGAAATTGCGACGAAGAGGATCATAATAACGAAGGAAATCAGGGGAGAACCTGAATCTTAGCCTTGACATTATCGATGGTGTCGCTGGCCTCAACCTCGAGCGTGATCGTCTTCCCAGTTAGGGTTTTCACGAAAATTTGCATCTTTCTTTCCTCTGCTGTATTCCTTCTCACAGTTCCTTCTGTTCTCGGGCTCTATAGACCAAGTTGGCCGGTATTTGAACAAGGTAATAAATAAATAAATAAATAAATAAATGGGACTGATAAATAAATATTCTAATTGGCCCATACAAACAAAAAAAGATACAATAACATCTCATTCCTTCGCCTCATTCTCTTTTCTTTTCAAGAATCGAATAATTTGACCTCCATTTCGAAATATCATCAATTTTTACAAAAAAAAAAAAAGGATTGAGCATTATTTGGGCCAGAATCTGTTGGCCCATTAGATTCCTAAGTAACGGCCCATTAATTATTCATACAAGCCCATATCACTAATTGACTCTCTATGCAATAATTCAATCTATAAGTGAGTCGCTGTCAGTAATAAAGCAGTAACTGCACTGGCGCACCAAAATCAAAAGCTACAAAAAAATATGACTTTTAATTATAGAGAAAGTCCAAATTCCGGACACTGACATGCAACTCATTTTGGTTCACGAGATTAGAGGAAATCTTCCCAGCCAATGAGATTTAAGAATTTGATTCGTAGTGGGCCACCAATATTATCCGTCCTCCATTTTTTTTATTAATTAATTAAATTTTTATGACCGATTCGAGATAACTCTTGATTTCACATCAGAATAGTAAACCATATAACATTAAATAACTATTAATTTGATTCCTATTAAATAATTCAACAGTCAAAGCACAACATGGCTCACGATACCATCTTACAAATTTTCAACACTGTGTAATAAAGTATGGGCGAATGTCTTCACTGCCCCACCTACATTACATGATTTTCAACATTACAATACAATGAATATTGAATACAAAGCTTTTCTTATCAAAACTGCAAATGATGATCAAGATATCTGCAGAACTTAAAGCTCGAGAATACATTCAGAAAATGGAGAAGACTAAAATTCCAAAGAAAACGTAGAATTTTAACACCAAAAGTAGAAGTAGTTCATTTCATTACAACATACAAGAAAACAAATCCATGGCTTGTAATAATACTAGCATGGATAAAAAAAGCATCACAAGGCAAGTTATACATAGATAGTCTCCAAACAACAAATATCTACATTATGATCATCGATCCACATATCCTCGAAATTTCAAAAGCTTCAATTAAAAAGTCGGGACAACCCCATAAGATGGGTCGGCGTTGAGGAGACAATCGACTTCAAGCTCCGATCTTTTCGCAAACCTTCCCTTGATTCTTGGTCGGGTTTCCGCGTATGCCTTCCTCGATGCGTACCTAATGGTTTTTTCGAATTTTCGATTCTTTCTTTTTTCTCTGTACCTCAAAACCCTAGCTTCTCTATCGACCCCAGAAACTGGGACGGGTAAAGGTTCGGTTTTTAAGAATGGGTCAGCTATTTCGGGCAAAGGGTTGTGTTCGGGCACAACTCCCACGTCTAGAGAGGAAGAATTCACCTGCAATTTTGGGTATATTACACTAATCATTAGATGTTTGAAGACAATCTTTACTATGATGCAATGAAAAGATAACTAGGACAGTTCTTGATTTTGAATCATGAGTAATATTATTCACATACGCTTTGGCTCATGGATTGAGCTGCGAAGTTGAACAAATATCCACCCTTTGACCCGAAATCCACTTCGTAGGTGGGAAAACCATCCACGACTTGGCCGTGGTATTGACCCGACCCGAAATCTTCTCTCTCACCAACCGGCACCACCCCATCTCCGCCGCCCCCGCCGTAGCCCGAGCCCACCTTATCGACGCAGTCATCATCCGCCACGTGTCCGTGAAGCTTGTGATCACCGCCGCCGCCCACCATCAAATCCAAATCCAAGTACGAGTCAACGTCTCCGAAAAGATCTCCGTAACCTCCGACGTCGTCGGCGGCGGAGTACTTCTCCCCCGTCGGAGAAGAGTACTCCGTCGTCGCGGACTCGTGCTTCGCCGCGGCCGCGTCGTAGAAGGGCACGACGGGGTCGCGGTCGTGCCGGCGCGCGAGCGGGTTCGCCGAGTGAATGTCCCTGTCGCAGGCGGCGCAGAGGGAAGCGGCGTCGGCGCGGCAGGTGACGACCGCCGGCGACTGCTCGCACACCTCGCAGACCCACACGCGCGCGTGTCGCGACGCGAGCTTGTTCGCCGCGTGGATCTTGGTGTCGCAGCCGAGGCAGAGGAAGGCCGAGTCGGCGCGGCAGAAGACGCTCGACGGCGCCGACTTGCACGAGTCGCACGCCTTCGCGGCGGCGGTCAGAGGGCTGCCGCCCCACGCGTCCGACGGCGAACCTAATACCATATTATCCTTTCCTCGGAATATTCCAAGAAAAGGCTTATAATAAAAATTCTTTCTTTTATAAAACTCTCTAAATCTCTTATGTCGTGCGATGAATGCAAATAAGTTGTTGTGTGTTTATTGATTGTGGTGGAGAGAGTTTATTACCAGTGGTTGAGGTTGGGTTGGGGACAAGAAGATCGATCTAGCGTACAGCCAATCAAAGGACGACATGTGGATGTGCCTTAGCCAAATGAAAAGATACGTTTTGGTATTATTTGCAATTACCATAATTATCGTGGAGGTAAATATAAGTTGAATCTATAGAAAAAAAAATACTCGATGTATAAAAAAGTTGCAAGTCAGTACCCATGTAAGAAAATTATTTATAGAAGTATCCGTTCAACTGTGCGTACCATTTTCCCGGTCTTGAGGTACCTTTTTATATGTGATTGGGTATCACGTCATGCATTTATATGGTACTCTGGTACCTATATACATTCCATACAGTACCATGCAGCTGACTATATGATGATACCATTTTCTAGCTGTGTTACATACCACAATACGTTTCTCTATGGTACCTAAATGTGTGATATGATGTACCTTGCGTCGGGCAGCTACCAATGTGCAAAAAATTTATTCTGCCAGGTACCTGCATATGAAAAATACTGACATGGTACTGACTTGCTAATTTTTTATATTAATGGGTATTTTTATGTAAAATTCCCTAAATATAATTATAACTAAATTCCTTGGTGGAGGCTTTTGATTGATTAGTTTGTGGGGCCCACGGCGGGCTTGGAGCATTCGGAGAACTCGGATCATGTCCGATTCTGTATGAATTGTCCTTACCCAAGTGTCAATTCAATGCATTTTTCACATCCTCGATGAATAAATTTTTATCTTATAACTTTCCAATTAAATAATTGAAGGGAGGGAATATAGGCATAGATGAACGAGGTTGGGAAAACAATCTCGAATCAATGGCTCTTTGAGGCGTGGAAAGGGCATAAATAAAGCCATTTTGGTAAAGCTATATATTCGATTGAGCAAACGGCTACGCGTGAAAATTCTCATAGATTTCGTAAATTTGTTGTTGATGATGATGATGATATGGTGATGACAAGGAAACAATTTTTTGGAGGAAAAAAAATATAATTGCGATATTAGTGTCATGATTCACAACACTTGGTCCATGTTCGTTTGCGTGGGGTTCCACTTTGATACTAGTGTCGTTATATACATATATATATGCGATAATTTGAATGCATAATTGAGCAGATAGAAGAGAGGTTCTTGTCATAAACTGGCTAACTTCACACGCAGTGTGTATCCTATATATCATGATAAGTTTGCAGGTTAAAAATATAAACTTTATCAATTTTATTTAGGGAAATTATTGAAAGTAAGGCCGTGGAAGTGGATAGACCTACCCAACCAACTACTTTCGAAGTGTACTTTTCGATCACGTGATGCAATAAAATCCGTGATCATCCTAAATACGTATTCCAAATCCTTAGATGTACTTTAGAGCATCTCAACCATACTCAAGGGACTCTATATCTAACACTAATATTGTGTTGATTAGCAGAGATACTCTAGATGTAGAGTACACACAATTTGCAACGCAAAAAATTGTGTTGTACTTTCTATTTATTTATAATTTATTTAAATAAAAATATTTAATCATATTTAAAATTTGATTTTCTTATAATAATAAAGGTAAAAATAATAATAATTTCCTAATATTTATTTATATATTCGTTTTAATTTTATAAAAATTATAATTAAAATGCTTAGTTTATAATTTAGTAAATATTAATTATTATAATTTATTGACTTTTTTTAATTATTATAATATATAGAATATAGGAATTTATTTTTTAGAGTAGAAATAGAGTTAATGGGTTGAGTGAAAATTATTGTAAAAAGTAGAGTTTATGGGTTGGAGTAAAAGCACTGTAGCAACTGTAATATTGTGCAGAATCAACTATATTTTATTGATGCGGGTTGGAGATTTATCATGCACGTGATAATCTAAGAATGTCCTAACCTAAGCACCAAAATAATTGTTATAATAAGCCCAACTCAATTTTAAATATGGGCTCTCCTAAAACAAGGCTTGCTATAAATAAGCCTGCGTGGGAATGGGCTTTTTATATGGTCTTTCAGCCCACTCATGAAAAAGTTAAATATATAAGTATATTAGAACAAACAGCCCAACATTTCGTCCACGTGTCACCGCAGATAGGTGAACACGTGTCCATGTTTTCCACAGCATGAGGCGTTCCTTCCAGCCCAGCTTTAGAACAGAGATTCGTTCGTTCTAGGATATTGAAGGAAATTAGGAGAGCACAGAAGTTCTGCGATCGTATTGATTGTAAAATGTCACGTTTGATTCATCGTTCGAAGCTCCCGTTATCAGGATTACTGTACGTTTTTTTTCTTTTTATTCGTCTGATCACTGTGGCGATCCGTCTGCTTCTAGTTGATGCGCCATTCTATAACTGTTTCCAGCTATTTTGGCATTAATGGGGGGAGATAATGTGTATATGTGTTGCAGTTGTGGCGATGATAGGAATCTCTTTTCTGTCAACTATTTAGTTTCAATATGCGTTTTGTTTGTTTGTGAATTTCTCTTTTCCGAGCGTTAGGTTGGGAGTAGTGTTACGATTTTGTAATGATTCGACGATAAGATTTTGCTTAAGTCTCACTCAGTTGCTGCATTTTGATCCAATTGTGCGTTGGCCAACTAAGTTTCCTTCTTTTTTTTCTATCACTGCTTGACCTTCGATCAGTAGCACAACCATCTCAAGAAGTGGACGGTTTATGTCCACGAATCCGAATAGTTCTTCTTCTTCTAATCCCAAAAAAGTCGAAGAAGCGGATATAGTTAATGATCCTCCAGCTTCAACAGAGAAGGTACCTTAGATAATTTTCCATGGCATTATTGTGGGAGTAAAACTGCATTTTGGTAAGCCTACGATATTTTTATTGTACAAACTCAGCTTCTTGTGCTTGGTGGTAACGGGTTTGTTGGTTCGCATGTATGCAAGGAAGCATTAAATCGTGGCCTCACCGTAGCTAGTCTTAACAGGTAGTATTAGAAGGCTCTTGACTTGCTTTGCTTGATTATTCTTGTCAACTTCTCGTTGTGTTTTATTTGATGAATTATTGGAGTGTTTGAGGAAGAGACATATTTCTGTCAAGTCTTGTTATGTCTCGTGCCTTACAAGCATCGGTTCCATCCCTTACTCAGGTCGGGTAGATCCTCAGTACAAGAATCTTGGGCAGACAATGTGTCGTGGATTCAAGGTTTATGGTTTCGTTCGAGGCTTTGACTATTCTACGACTGACAAGCAATGTTATAATACTTACACGAACCTCATTTTCCCTTTTTGAAGGTGACCTTTTATCTCGAGAGTCGCTGAAGGATGCACTGAAGGGAGTCACTTCCGTTGTGGGTGTTTCAAAAATATCGAACATGACCATGCTTATGTTCTCATTTCCTATTCGTCAGCTTCCTATTCATATAACTCGAAATTCCCGTGTCCGCAGATTTCTTGTGTCGGTGGTTTTGGTTCTAACTCACAAATGTACAAGATCAATGGTACCGCCAATATTAATGCTATCACAGCTGCCTCAGAGGAAGGTAGCTAATGCCATTGTGTGAAGTTCCTATCTACGATTGGGATCATTATGATGTTTCTCGTTCGCAGGAGTGAAGAGATTCGTATACATATCTGCTGCTGACTATGGCTTGGTTAATTACGTGCTGCGAGGCTATTACGAGGGAAAGGTATTGCCAGTATCCTAGGCTTTCAGTATGTCTATCCATGGTGTTGTAATAGTCTCATATTATATAAATTTAAGCCCCGAAGTTATTCAACTGAAATGCTGTTCAGTATAAATAATCCATTCCCGTTAATCCGCGTCGTGTTTCTTACGGTGCAGAGAGCTTCTGAGACAGAGCTTCTCAACAGATTCCCTTACGGAGGTGAGAAAAAGCACTCTTCCCTAATCCACATAAAGCATCATGTCAACAACATATGCAAGTTAGAATCTTTGAGAAAAAATGTTTGCGCAACTCATCGTACAATCTCAGGAGTAATTCTGAGGCCTGGATTTATATATGGAACTCGCCGAGTTGGAAACACGAACTTACCTCTCGGCGTCGTTGGTTCCCCACTGGAGAAGGTAAATGACAGTCGGCAGATTGTGTTTTCGTTTCTTAACCATATTAACACATGTTTTTCGCTTCTCCTCATTTCGACATTAACTTTGTATGAGCCAGGTGTTTCGATACGCTAACTCGTTGACCAAGATCCCTCTCGTGGGACCCCTTCTTACGCCCCCCGTGAATGTCGCTGACGTGGCACGGGTCGCTGTAAGGGCAGCGGCCGAGCCTGTTTTTCCTCCCGGGATTGTCGATGCTTATGAGATTTCGAAATATAGTCGACAGAAATAGATATGATATACATTCGCTTCTTATAAATCTTACATTTGATCGAATAACTGTGTGAGTGATCCCACGGCACTGAATATAGTGTTTGTAATAAACAATAAAGTGGCGGCGCCATTGATATTGATATCCATTATAGAGTGTGCTTTGCATGATTATTTCAAAGTGGAGTTTTGAGTGTTTGAATTTTAACTTCTTTTATTTTCTGAGTTATTTCGAGTACAACTAACAATTTATAAGCAAGCGTTAAGAGTTGTGCTTTTATAACCGCATTAACCAAAGTCGCCGCGCTTCTTCTTCTTTTATTAATTTCATATATTATTTTCTCTTTTTAAAATCATTATACTAGTAAGAGAAGGTATACGATTTACGAAGGGCCCCATCAGCCTTAAGCACAAGTCGCCAACTCCGCGAGTTTATTCACGCGCCGCTGAGGAGATGAACGGCCAGAGCAGCCACCATCGTAACGACGAGGATCCGGCGGTTACGGAGTTCCTCGCATCCTTAATTGACTATACTCCAACCGTATGTCTGTCGAGCCGTACATAAAATTCATAAATTTATTCATTCCTTGGCGAGTACGATTGTATGCTTGAAGATGATTGAAATTTGTTGTTGTTTTGCAGATACCCGACGAGTTGGTGGATCACTATTTGGGAAGGAGTGGTTTTCAGTGTCCCGATGTGCGATTGTATGTTTATGCCCCGCTTAAACCTAAGGGGAAATTGGCCCCTAAAAAAATCGAATTTCTTTTATGGGCTTAATGTTTCGTTACGCACATCATACTGAGAGTTAATGAAAAGTGGGAATTGAGTTGTAAAAAAAAAAGATCATTAGAAGCGTTCATTTTTCTGTTTGTCGATTGAAAAAAGAAATATTTGTTGAAAGGAGGTGGATTGTATCCTAACCTCAGTGCAAATTGATTAGGTTGTGGTATAGTTTGCACGGTTAAAGGAAAATATTATATCTTATCTTTGCCATGTGTTGATAAAGTGATGATTCTATCTTCACGTTTCTGTATCTATTGTTTCTTAGGACGAGGCTGGTGGCCGTTGCAACTCAGAAGTTTATTTCTGACATTGCCTCCGAAGCTCTTCAGTATGTTACATATATTTCCCCCCTTCTGATACTTTTCAGTTTTCAACTGGATATTTATAACATATTTAAGCAATGCGTTTTGGCTTCTTGATGCAGACACTGCAAAGCTAGGCAATCCTCTATTATCAAGGACAAAAGAGAAAAGCAACAAAAGGTATTGTAGTAGTTCTTGGCATGAACTTCTTGCTGTTACCACCCATTCTTATCCAACTCTCACTTTCATGATAGGATAAGCGGCTCGTCCTTACTATGGATGATCTTTCCAAGGCTTTACAAGAGGTAGTTTCTTGATCTCCTGTAGTCTCACGCGTGCTGTGTCTGATGTTAACTTGAGATATACATATCATGGGTTGAAAATCTTTGTCAAGTCAGAGTGCGTTAAAACCCTTTGCGATACTGATAGAGAACTTGGCATAATGTAATTACTTGTGTTGTTGGGTTGTTTTGTGCAGTATGGTGTGAATGCCAAACATCAAGAGTACTTCGCCGATAGCCCATCCGCCGGAATGGATTCTGCATCGAGAGACAACTGACTGGATATGAAGCTCCAGGGAGAGACTTTGCATCCTAGACTTATAGACCATACATATTCTGTGAGCATTATTTCTACCTTGGAATTCATTGTGATTGATTACTTTCAGTGTGAAACTGTGAAATCTTGTTCATTGTCGACCGTTGGTTGGTAGTTGTTTTTCGTTGGGTTCTAATGTGAGGCCGAGGTTAGTTCGATTTTGTTACGAATTTAATTGATATTACATGGGCCTTCTTCCTAATGCATAGCTTACTTTGGTGAGTGGACACACTAAAATGAGTTGTCCTACTTAAACCATCCAAAGAGATTTTTGAAATACAGCAGCAATAGCTATTAATGTTATGTTGGTCTTATTACTAACTTCATTAAATGTAGCCCTATCAATTTTTCGTGTTTATCTCTCTCTCTCTCTCTCTCTCTCTCTCTCTCTCTCTCTCTCTCTCGTGTACGCAGACCAAAGCATATGCCATTATGTTTGTAGGGAAGATACTTGTCATTTTTCCAACAGCTGTCGGTGAACGAATTTATTTTATTTTGTTAAACTACATTTCTTTGAGTTTTTGAGTTCCTAACTCCTAAGATACCCTCTTAGAACGTCATTTAGAAGTTGGACTGTTTGCATCAGCAAACAACTACCTACGTAAAAATAATTTGATTTTTGTAGCCTTCGTCGTTAGTTTGTTAATTTTGGAGACTATTCATTATATATCTTGTACAAGCATGCTAACGTTAGAAGGTGAGCTGCTATATTCAATGTCTTCGTTACATTGGTTTTTCTACATGTTATACTGTTCTTTTTCTATTTCATAGTGAATGATTGCGACAGAAAGACAACCCATGTTGCTCGATTCATACTGCCTTTGGATTTTTATTTCGAAGATCAAACTCCTCTTAGATATTCAGGCCTTGGGATGGATGGATGGGATGCTTTTTCACTCGCATTCGTAGAAAGAAATTAAATAGAAAAATATAATGTAACTATTTCGGTTGAGAAGAGTCACGAACTTCACTTCACTTGTTTCTGATTGGCGAAAGCAAAGCCATGTCTGCTGTTCGAGTATTTATTAATAAAAAGGTTAAAAAGTATTTATTACCTTCTTCCATGTTCGATCCCTCAATCAATTATTGGCACAGTCGAACAAACGCTTGACAGTAACATGTCTCCTTATTTGCAGACTCGAAAAATTGATCCATCAACCACTGTTATTATTATTTTATTTTGATCGACTTACATGCCATTTTAATGTGCATAGCTCAACGCTCCTTGTGTTATTATTACCAGTCAGTTGAAATAGGGCGAGGAGAGTTTCTTGTTTTTTTATGTACGAATATTGACAATGCATTACAGATTTACAGTTGTGGAAGATATCGTTCATATACCTTTCCCTATATTAGTGCCATTGCCTTTGAGTAATGCTTCTCCATGGTATCCTTTGACAGTGTGCAAAGAATATTGCTCAGGAAAAAAAAAAAACATTTCTTTATTTTCTTGACTTCCCATCCTCCCCTCAGCTGTTTTGCTTTAGCTATCATGAGAAAGATTTTAGCTATTATATAACTGTGTCCTTGGGTGTGAAAGTTATGTGCTTTGCTTTCTCTAATGGGGTTGTTGTCAAGTTCTTGAACTTGAGATCTGACCCCTAAAAGACACACATTGAACCTTCTATCCCCTTTCAGTTCTGTTCTTGAATTCTGGGCAGTCTTTTTTTTTTTTTCTTTTTCAAGTTTCTCCCCGAAGGAGAAGAAGAAGAAGAAGAAGAAAAATGGCTCCAAGATTGAATCTTTTTGACTGGTGGGGCAAAGACAATTCACCGAAGGGAACGCCAGTCATAGTGAAGATGAACAGCCCAGATTTCTCAATCCTCGAAATCGACGGCCCTGATTCTGCATTCAAGCCCATCGAGAAAAACAGGCTGAAGAATGCCAAGCAAGTGAGGTGGATTTTGCTCCTAAAAGCCAACCATGCCCTTGGCTTTGTTGCTTGGTTTGCTTCTATAATATGGTCTCTTCTCAGAACGATGAAGAAGAGATTGATACTAAGGCAGGGCGTTTCTGTAGCTAGCGAGAAGCTGGGCAAAGGCAGGCTAATGTTGGGCGCCATCAAAGCTCTGCTTTTTACTACATTGGTCATTCTTGGAGTTGAGCTCCTCGCTTACTACAATGGCTGGCATTATTTCGACAGCACGAATCTATACATCCCACGAAGCTCTGATATCCAAGGCGTAGTTTACTCGATTTACGTCGCCTGGGTAGAGCTCAGACTGGGCTACATCGTGCCCTTCGTTCAGTCCCTTTCGAAGTTCTGCGTCGTTCTTTTCTTGATCCAATCTCTGGACCGTTTGGTTCTTTGTCTGGGCTGCTTATATATCAAGCTGATGAAGATCAAGCCTGGGATCAATGGCGATGAAGCTGACGACGGCGATCTCGAGAGTCTAGCAGATTATGAGTATCCAATGGTTCTTGTCCAAATTCCAATGTGTAATGAAAGGGAGGTGTACGAGCTTTCCATATCTGCAGCGTGCCAGCTAGATTGGCCTAAAGAACGCCTGCTGATTCAGGTGCTCGACGATTCTGACGATGAAGGAATCAAGAAATTGATTAGCTCCGAGGTAATGAGATGGAAGAAGAAGGGAATCAACATAATCTACCATCACCGTTTGATTCGAACTGGGTACAAAGCTGGGAATCTCAAGTCTGCAATGAGCTTGGATTACGTCAAGAATTACGAGTTCGTCGCCATATTCGACGCAGATTTTCAGCCCAGCTCAGATTTTCTTAAACTAACCGTCCCACATTTCAAGGTATTGTCTTTTTTCGACTTTCGAACATGATCAATTCATAACCAAATTTATCGTATTTTTTTAATGCTTTTCACTTTCTTTTTTCTGTTTCTGCGCAGGATAATCCTGAAGTGGGATTGGTTCAGGCGAGGTGGTCGTTCGTGAACAAAGACGAGAATTTGCTAACTCGTCTGCAGAACATAAATCTTTGCTTCCATTTCGAGGTCGAGCAGCAAGTTAATGGGCTGTTCATGAATTTCTTCGGATTTAATGGGACGGCCGGCGTTTGGAGGATCAAAGCTTTGGAGGAGTCGGGCGGTTGGTTAGAACGAACGACAGTCGAAGATATGGACATAGCAGTTCGAGCCCATCTCCATGGCTGGAAATTCATCTTTCTCAACGACGTTAGGGTAACGAATTCTTACCTTCATTCTCGTACTTCACTGACTCGAGAAAAAAGAGAGACTGACGATGCGAATGAATTTTTACGAATATTCAGGTTCTGTGCGAAGTTCCCGAGTCCTTCGAAGCTTACAGAAAACAGCAACACAGATGGCATTCTGGGCCTATGCAGCTTTTTAGGCTATGTCTGCCGGCGATCATAAGATCGAAGGTGATCTTTTTTTTTTTTTTCTTTCTTTCTTTCTTTCGCTGTTCTTCTTACGTAGTCCGAAGATGATGATTCTGATCGCAGTAATAATCTTTTTTTCTGCAGATACCCTTATGGAAGAAAGCCAACCTGATATTTCTCTTCTTTCTTCTGCGTAAACTGATCCTTCCCTTTTACACATTTACGCTTTTCTGCGTCGTTCTACCCCTAACCATGTTCTTGCCCGAAGCTGAGCTTCCCATGTTTGTGATCTGCTACATGCCTATCGTAATGACGCTCTTGAGCATTCTCCCCGACCCTAAATCCATTCCCTTCGTAGCTCCTTACCTCCTCTTCGAAAACACGATATCAGTCACTAAATTCAACGCGATGATCTCGGGACTTTTCCAGCTAGGCAGCTCCTACGAATGGATCGTCACTAAAAAGGCTGGTCGATCGTCGGAATCCGACGACGATAGTAATAAGGTCGAAAAGGTGATCACCGAAGATGGATTGTCCGATCTTTGCGTGTCGAAGGATGGACAAGAACTGAAGGCGAAGCGTAATAAGAGAACTAACAAGATCTACATGAAGGAGCTTGTGCTTGCTTTTCTGCTGCTCACAGCTTCGATAAGAAGCTTATTAGCGGCTCATGGACTTCACTTCTACTTTCTGCTTTTTCAAGGGATCACTTTCGTGCTTGTTGGGCTCGATTTGATCGGCGAGCAGATGAGCTGAAGATGGTCATCGGCGAAAACGAAAACGTTCAACGATCTCAGAGGCAAATCTGATAGATTTTTTTTATTCTCTGCAGCTCTTTTTTGTTTATTCTGAGTGAATAAAAAGTTACATAGCAGAAAAAAGATTCACATGTATTAAAACAAAGTACAGGTTGAAGAAGTTTGATTTTCCTCCGCACTTTAAAGAGTCCTTCAAAAGCACCACATTCACCTTTCACATTCCCAGAAACTGCGCGTTCTATACATGCGTGCATATGTCTGAATGCTAGTTCTTGAGATTAAAAAAAAAAAAGTGTCGGCAGAGGTTAAAACTTTGGAATTGTTAGAAAATCTAAGTGGGTTCAGAGAAAGAATTCTGTGGGCCCTATTGATTTTCTCCACGAGGGTATTATATCAACTTGTCTTTAGAACGATGGAGTTATTACACAGAAGGGGACAAAATATGCCTTTCACTGACATGACTATTTGGATGGTGGTTAGTTAGCACTTGTGAGAAATAGGATTATGACAGGACACCAAATGAAGTTAATTTCTTGCAATTATGTTTCTTGCTTGATGTGAGGGAGATGTCCATCTCTTTCTTGGTTTATATCAATTTGGACAACTAGCCTCTCCCCACCTTTTCTTTTTCTCTTCCTCATTTCAACCCTAGAATGTTTTTGCATCAATTAATTAGATTTTCTTTTCTAGGTCAAGAAAACATAAAAAGGGAAGGCAAAAAATGGTAAAAAGTTATCTTCGCAAGCCAATTTGTATGTAACACAAACATTCTCTTTACCATATATATATCATATGATGTTCAATGCTACAGACGTTAGTCACTGTGACAACATGCAAAATCTTGAAAGAAGGCTCATCTTTGATTTCATCATTTTCCTACCTGAAAATAGCCCCGAGTTTCGACGCAAGAGATTCGTTGAACATAGCGCAGTAAAACGGCGTAGTTACTCACGCGAAAGTGAGCTAGCTGCCTCTCACCCGTCGAAATTCAATCAAAAGAAGCATCTAGAAAGTGTCGAGCCAGATAGGAACGGGCAATTATTTCAAATCGAGGAGAGCACAAGTTGCCAATACAAGGCAATTTCGCGGAGGAAGTAGAGAGCAGGGTTGATACCTCGACATAGAAAAGGAAACTAATAAATTTTCTACCAACAGCGTAGCAAGGAGTATATTGCAGTCACGATATAAAATTGCCAGTCGCAAGCGAATGCAGAGATAAGTTCATAACGGAGATTCAAAAAAAAAAAGCACTTACTACTATTCCATCAGTTAACTAGCAAATCCATGAGTCTCAGCTGAGGTAGTTCCCCCCCACAGCCTAGTTACAAAGAGCTTACTAAGTCCAAGCACAGTAAACGAAACACTCATTACTTTGGATTAATAACTTCCACAATGGTTCGAGCTCAAGACCTGCTCCTGCGTCTGTCCCTGGCACCATTTCTACAAAAAAAGGCAGATGGGTATTATTTTCTATATGCCTTACATGCATTAAGATGCGTTATGCTAGCATAAAGGCCTTACCCATTAGCATATGCCACGTCATCACGTCCACGATAGGGAGACCTACTGCGTGCCCTAGGAGAAACACTGCGACGTCTAGGAGAACGAGCACGTGGGCTGTAACTCCTGTATAAATATGTGGCTATAATATTTAAGTGTCGGCAAAATCATATACATTGCAATTGTCAATATGCAAACCCAATCGGGAAGTAGGATCGAATGAACAGCTCTTTTCTGTTACAAAATGATGAATACTAAATAAAGCCTTACCTTTTCCATTGGTATAGTGACGGTTGAATATTTCATTTTTCTAGTGAGGGCAAACAGATTACCTTCGGCCATAGCTTGGACTTCGGCGATACCTTGGAGGGGTACGGCTGCGACGTCTTCCATAACCTCCACCACGGTTTCTGCACTCACGAGCAAAGTGACCAGGCTCTCCACATTCATAGCATTTCGAATCAGAACCACCTCGGCCACGAGCTCCACCACCACCTCCGCCTCCGCCCCTGGAGTTGTGAGAAAGCTCCACTCGCCAGCCATTTTTACCTGTCAATGAAAAGAATTTCACGAAATTAATGAAATTGACAATTGCATCAGCAAATAAAAGCAAGAACTCGAGAAATCAAGAAAAGGAAATTTCACCGTCAAGGTCCTTGATGGCATCAAGAGCATCCCTCTTGTCCTCGAAATCAATGAAAGCATAACCAGGGGGTCTTCTGGCAACCCAGACACTGCAAATGAAATTCACAGAAATGATTTTTTTTTCCGAGCACAAAGAAGACTCTAAGAAGGAATTAGAAAACTCGCATGATAGTCGGAATAGCAGGTAACACACAATGCAAGAAAAGACTAAATCGTCAAATTGTCACCTTCTGATAACTCCAAATACGCGAAATTCATCCTCGAGCTCACGTTCAGTGACGCGCGGATCCAAATTGCCAATGTACACCCTCGACATCTTTAGGCCAACTAAAAAAAACGCAAGAATAATGACGATCTTTAGACATACAGAAACGGAAATCAACCACCGAGCTCATGAAAGTCCGGAATAAACAGACAATGACACCAAAAATTAGAAACTAATGACATGATTGCCGAACATGCAAAGAAAAAAAAAAACAAATTTCCGTATCTTCGAGGTTGTAAATTACGGATAAGAAATCACAACAAATACAGCAGCTATAACAAATGAACAAACGATTTCTCCAGCTGAACTTGATAAATTGCCCAACAGTCGGCACCATAAACACAGCTGAATTTGTAAATTACGGATAAGAAATCACCACAAATACAGCAGCTATAACAAATGAACAAACGATTTCTCCAGCTGAACTTGACAAATTACCCAACAGTCGGCACCATAAACACAGATGAATTCTTAATTTTGACAAGAACAGAGATACAGAACGTGGAGTACTCACCACTGTATGGAAAAGCCCTAGCTTAGCTAAAAACAATGGGTCGTCTTCCGAATATATTTGCTCATCTGATGGGCTTTGAATGGGCCATATCTCTCAAGCCCAATAATATAAACGGGCCCTCTCTTGAACGGCCCCAATAAACAGTAAAATGGCCCAATAAGAACGAAGACTTCTGTGGTTTTTTATATATTGTTTTGAAAATAAATCGCCTTTAAAAACACGTTTCCATGCATTTGAAAACGAACTAGTCAATGAGAAAACGACTACTTTAGGTAATTGACTTATGGTTTCTGTGGTCCTCGTTCAATGGTAATAATTAATCGAAAGCTGACTTTAGGGAATAGTTGACTTGTACCGAGAATCAATACGAAGCTTCTTTTTTAGTGGCGTTTTTCCACTCCACGATTCTTACAAAGATGGAGTTGGAAATTAGGTTTTTTCTAAGAAAATTCTCCTTAACTTAATGGCTCATGTGCAAGTGGAAATTACATACGTACTAAGATATACCTAGTCCACGTATAGGATGTTACTCCTACCTAAAACCCTCGTTTTTTATTTATTATAGTTAGAAAAGAATACAAAGCCAATTATGCACATTGACTATGCGTGTATATTATTTACATATCCGTACTATTGGTGCTTATTGCATATGATTAGAACTAAATAAGGCTCTGCATAAGAACCCATAAAATTGCTAATTCATTATACTGATATTTAGGTTATATGAACAGTCTCCCTTCTTCGTAGGGTTGCAAACGAATCGAATCGAGTCGATACCACACTATTCTAGTCGTATTCGGATGACAATCGAATACGAATACGAATACAAATATTCGAATATTTAATCGAATCATAAACTCCATTCTTATTCGTATTCGAAAATATTCGAATATGGATTATATTTGAGTATTTATCTCTATATTAAAAAAAAAATAAAATTATTACATTTAAAATATATTTTTAAACTATATATATTGAATTGTAATATATTATATATGAGTGCTACTATTTGCACCCCTTTAAGGGTAAAAAAAGCTTGGAAATGGTACAATTTCTTAAAATTTTGTTCTCCATCAATAATATAAGTTAATTTATTACATTTTATTTCATTAATGCAGTTATTCAATGGAAATTATTTACAGTTTTAAGTAAATATTAATTTTGTAATTTATGGTTGAAGTTAATTGTACTATAACCAATTAGAAATAAACAAAACTTCTAAATTTATTAATATTATTCTTTGATTTATTTTTAAAAATCTTTCTTATATCATAAATATTTCATATTAACCTACACAAATAGGTTGAAGTAAAATAAAAACAAGATTAAAAACCTAGACATAAATTTATTTAATAAATGTGTAGAATTAAATAATAGTTATAAGGTGATAATTTAATTGCGTGAAAGAATTTTAATAAGTAGTTATAAAACCTTCAAATTATCTACAGATAATTAATAAATAATGGAGGAGTAAATAGACATAATAACTAATAACTATCATTAGTAAAGATTGGACTTAAAGAAGGGCATCTGCTGATATTAAAAATTGAAAATTTTACTTTTTGTAATAAATTTAATGTTTCAATAATTAGGGGGTTTATATAGTGATTTGGGGGTGCTTAGGATTTCCCATCATATATTTAGTTTTTGATTTAACAAAATATAATCTTTAAGATAGTTTTTGAATTAAAATATGCTATAAGTAATATATACCGAATGATATATTATATTTAAGTATAAATTGGCTTGTTGATTTATAGCTTTGGGCTCTAATATTTTGAACAATCTTAATGTTTATTAAATTATAAGTATTGATAATATATAAAAATTTATAAATATATATTACATTATTCTAATCGAATAATTCGATTAATCTTCGAATAGAATATTGTGATTTCATATTCGTATTCGGATATTTCTCGAATAAGAAAAAGTTCTTATTCGGATTCGTGTTCTAATTCGAATTCAAATCTCAAAATTTCGAATCGAATCGTGAATCGAACCAAAAACTTCGATTTGTATGCAACCCTACCTCGTACTATTAATTTTTAAGGATGAGAAGTCAACAACTGTTTACGAGTGTGGAAAAATATTAATAGAAAAAGGTCAAAAGTTAGCAACTTAAAGAATACGCAGCTTGGACCATAGTGGAACGACTTTGTTGTATTTGATATTCTTTTTGTTGGAATTTTAAAGTAAAGCGTGTAACGTTACACTTTAACATGGGATCCAAGAAATGTATCCAATGTTTATAGTCAATTGCGTGCAATATTACATTTTATTGCATCGCGATAGACTTGTTCCAGTCAATAGCCACGGAAATTCTTCATTACATCCAATTTTATCATTCAGAATATTTCCGCAACGTGGCAACATTCACAGGTGACAGATGATCAAGACCGTTGATTACTTCTCGAAGGCCTAGGAAGAAGAAAAAATGGCGATTGCAAGTTTTCGAGGCGTTGGTCAACCATTTCCATGTGTCGCACCTTACATTGCAAATTACTCAAAAAATTTTGTTCATCACAAGGAACAACTTAGTCCTTTACAATAACTACTACCCTCACCACCAACTAGAATCGATTCACGAAATATTCGTTGCAATTTTGCATGAAAAATTACAATCCCATCCTTCAAAAATCTCATTATTCTCACAAACGCCCCAAATAGAGCTAGCTAGGTAAGTTAGGTCCACGGCGACGGCCCCACTTCGAAACAGAATTACATAAAATGGCCACTGTTTTCTCGCTTTGTTCTTTTCCCCCACACCATATTGAAATCTTCAACGCACAAATCTCGGCCGTCCGATTAACGTTGACTCATTATTACCCCCCACCTCCACCTTCCATATATTGAAGCAAATTCTTTCGACGTTCGATTCACAATCTCTCTCTCTCTCTCTCTCAAAGGAAAACAAATATCAAAGATGGCTCTAGTATTGAGTTACAGCGATCGTATGAACGAGCAAATAACGATACAGGAAGCTGCCGCCGCCGGCCTGAAATCGATGGACTACCTAATCCGAGAGGTGGCGAACGGCCAAAGCCAAAAGGACTTCGGAGAAGTGACTGATTTCGCCGTTTCCAAGTTCAAGAAAGCGGTCTCCGCCGTGAATCGAACCGGCCACGCTCGGTTCAGACGCGGCCCGGTTCACTGCCAACCGCCTGCGCCGTCGGCGGCTGTGCCTCCTTCCCACTCGAATCAGGCGTTGACCCTTGACTTTACGAAGCCGTTCAAGAGCGTCCCCAAAGACGCCGATTCGATTGGGTTGTCCCTGTCTACGTCGGGGAATAGCACGACGTCGTCGTCGTCTGCGTTTCTGTCTTCTTCTACCGCCGGCGAAGGGAGCGTTTCGAACGGTAAGGGCGGCGTTTCGGCGCCGGCGAAGCTGTTCCCGACTGCTCCGGCGAGCGGTGCGTCTGCCGGGAAGCCGCCGCTGTCGGGCAAGAGGTGTCGCGAGCACGAACGCGAGGATGCTTCTGGGCGGACGACGAACGGGTCGGGTCGGTGCCACTGCAGGAAGAGGTGGGTCAAACCTTTCTTTTCTTTTTAAATATTTTTTTTATTTACGAAGCGACGTAGGTGTTGACTTTTTTTGTCTAGAGAAATCGAGCTTAGGAATGTCCGATTTGCCCTTGGACAGCTTCCTTGTCAAGAATGTATCTAAACGTAGAATTTACTCGTGGGAAAATTGCAGGAAATCGAGGGTAAAACGGACAATTCGCGTCCCAGCAATTGGGTCGAAGGTTGCCGACATTCCTCAAGACGACTTCTCATGGAGAAAGTACGGTCAGAAACCGATCAAGGGCTCGCCATTCCCACGGTAACCACCGATTTACATACGCTATAATAGTACGATTAAACGTCGTGATGAAAGTTTTCACTAATTTTGCGTATTCGCCCCAAATTCCAGCGGTTATTACAAATGCAGCACGGTCAGGGGCTGCCCTGCAAGAAAACACGTGGAAAGAGCCACCGACGATCCGAAGATGATGATCGTGACGTACGAGGGCGAGCACAGGCACGCGGCGACGGAGGACAGTGGTTCCCAGCTAATGGTGTTTTGAGTCGAACTGAATGTAGTTAGTTTGTGAGGCGTTTTATTGTAAATTCGTAGGAGTAGAGGGACCTATGAGGAAAAGCTTGTTGAAAATGGATGATTAACTTTTATCGACGTTGGATTCTCATTACCCACCTTTGAGATTCGCAAGCTGGGTTTTTTCGTGTTTCTTTGTGCTTTTGATTATTCCATTCCAAGGGTAATTAAAGGACTGTGCGTGAAAAAGTCACAAAGACTATAAAATATAATAAAATTTGCCCTGGTAATTTATAATATTTGATTTTTCTATAGGATTATGTCCGAAAGTGGACCCTACATACATAATTGATCTAGAATTTGGGCTTTCCTGGACTTTGTGGTTGAGCCTAGTATGAGAATAAGATTCCTTCAGCTGATTTATTCGAGAGAATGACAAGAATAGTGTTATTTTCAAAACACAATTACAAAATTAGTTAACTTTTTAATAATATTACAAAACTAATTAACTTTTTAATTTAAACTATCATAATTATTATTTTCAACCACGGATCTTTTTAAAATTGTAAACAGCCTCTGTCATTATTGCAAATTACTAACATAATTATTAATAATTAAAATTTTAGCCATAAGAGTGAAATTACTCGCTGCATCTTCTCCGTTTGACTGTTAAATGAATTGATTTGTTTGGTGTAGTAATCATGATGTCTCAATGATTGCGGAAAAACGTGGGCCGTTGTGAAAGTGTTGGCTGACTTGGAGCAACTTTGCTAAAATTACAAGTTTCACCTCCAGCGTTGTTGGCTTAGCATACTATATCGGAATTCTTTTAGATAGCATTTTATACATGTAAATTTATGTGAGGATTTTTTTGTCACATGAAATTTACCTATTATTAGGAATTATTAGTTTTATGTGAGGATTTTATCTATCACATTATATTTCAGCTTTCGTGAGGAAATGTAGCAATATTATATGACAAAATTAATTTTTCCTCACATATGATATATTAACTTGTGAGGAAAAAACTTTCATCACGTTATATAATAAGTATTGTGAGGAAAAATTATTTCTTCATATAATTTAATATAATATGATGAATTTTAATGTTCTCACAAAACTTGGTCACATAAGATAACATTTTTTGTAGTGATGGATCAGATTAGTTTTCTCCGCCCTGATCGACAACGGAAACAACGAGCCATTTGTTGCGATATTCAATATGACAAACTGCACTCTACTTTTGGAGGTGATGATATTTCAACTGGCTTCGGATTTGGAGATGCAATTATTGTAGAAGTTAGTTCGATATTCTTTCACAGATAACTTAAGTGGCTAAAAATAGATTGTGGCTACAATTTTACTTATTAATAATTATGTTAGTAATTTGCAATAATGACGTTAGAAAGTTTACAATTTTAAAATGATTTGTGGTTAAAAATAACAAAATGATAGTTTGAATTAAAAAGTTAACTAGTTTTGTATTATTAAAAAGTTAACTAGTTTTGTAATTGTATTTTGAAAATAACACTATTCTTGTTATTCTCTCTGATTTATTCTTGCTCTTTTACGCCCGCCAACCTTGCCTCTATCTCTTTTTGGAAAACATCAGAAGATGAAGAAAAGAAAGATGGACGACGATGTGAGTAAGGGATGTTTTGTGAAATATTGTTTGTTGAATCAGATGTTGAAAGGTCTCTACCATTAATAAAGACTTCATTTTTTACTGATCTTCATTTAATCTCTCTCAAGAATCAAGATTCACGTGAGACTTCCATTGTTGTCCCTACTTCAACTCTTCCTCGCCGAAATCCTTATTCCAAACGACACAAAACAGGGCCTACTATAAGTGCTGAGAAAACAGAGCATGCAGCGAAACAGAGGGATCTAAATCTTTTGACGAGCAACGAGTTGTAGTAGCTTGTAATCAATCCATCAGACATAAGGTATAGTTACTATTATTGTAATTACAAATCAATTTACATAAGTCTAATGGTAACTAAATAAAACCGTATAACACACAAGCAGTCAATCATATCTTTTGTCTATTGTACAACCAAACGCCTATTACATATGGTGCAGTAGAGCTTGCGCTTGGTCTTGAAATATAAAGGGACGAAGCACATCCTCCACTCGCTCTGAACGTCTAAGGCCTGAACCGTCCCGCCGCAGTAAGGACACGCGCCGCCGGCCGGCTGCCTCCCCACCACCCTCTCATCTTCGTCGCAAACGAATACCAGACACATCTCCTTTCTTATCGATGACGATCGATCACTCAATTAAAGCGAAGGAAGAAAAAAAAAATAGAACCCTTTCACTGATTTGATGATAACGGACGATGATCGAATATCTTGGAAGAGATGAATGATCTATCTATGATATATAGGTGCGTGTATGAACGTAAATGCGTTGTCTGCTATAAAGGAAAAGGAGTTGCGCGTCTAGAGTAAGCTAGAGCCTTTTGCGGCGGTGTAAGGACGCCAGTTTTGACTTAAACGCGTGGAGATGGAAAATTACTTAATTGCCCTGAATCACTGTTTCTTTCTTCTTCTTGACATTTGTAGGCTACTTAGTTAGGGGTTTTATTTAGGTTTCAGGCCTTCCTCAGAAAATTCATAGTTTTAAGACCCAATTTCTACAGAATCACTTCAATGTTTTGCAATACCACTTCATTATTCTGCAGTACCACTTCATTGTTCTGAAATAACAGAAAAAGATCATCCAATATCAGTTCATATACACTTTATAACACATGTGTAAGTTTAGGTCTTTATCCCTAAATTTTAAGAAAATTAGATCATTTAAGCAATAATTTTTTCTGATAGCGTCGGAAACATATTTTAAAACCTTTTTCTGGGCAATTACACCAATTAATAATTGGATGCTACTTGATAGTAAAGCCTGCATGCATTATTGTGGATAATTTATACTCATCCGTCTCGTTATCTTTATCACATATATTGATGGACACGCAAATTAAGATAGCATTATTATAAGAATATAGTACAACGAAAAAGGTAAAAAAAAAGTGCATGTTTTGACACGTCTTTTAAGAATATTTAATATTATTATATTGATTGTTTGTGATAGTTTTTTGCTAAATACGGAAATTTGATAAAATTTTTGGGACGCTCGAAATGGAAAAATGTGATAAACTTAGTGGGACGGAGGGAGTATATAACATATGCGTGTGTGTGTGTGCATGAGCTTGATTTTGAGTTATTTTAACGTAATAATCGAAAAATGAATCTTTTTTGACGAGGCACGCATGGAAAATTAATTAAATGTGTATTCTTTATTATTGAATTCCGCGTTAGCAATCGTTATATTGGGTTTCTTGATTTGGATTCGATCGGATTGTTAATTAATCTCTATAAACGAAAGAAAAGAAATGCAAAAAAAAAAAGTTGAAAAATGGATTCGATTTGAGTCACATTGAAACTTCAAATAACGACAAATGGAAAAAAAGAACATGAACCATGAATTCGGTTTGGTACGTTGAATAATCTGCGTATGGAATGGAAGCACATCGAAATAAAGTGATCTAGTAATTGTAATCACACTCGTATAAATCAATCAAAGAATGCTGTATTATGTATATCGTTATAAAATCAAAGATTGGATAGGTTCACCACATTATTTTACTATTATAGTCCACATGGATTTGGACGGATACATAATCCCAACTGAAAACGGTGATTGTTTCATAAGTATTAAATTAAACTCGAAATACAGAGACGTCGATGATATTCCATTTCATGTTACTATTCTTTTATCTACACTTTATAGCGACGCGTGTAACCTAACAAGTCCACAACAAACTAATCAACTAACTAACCAATCAAAAGAATAGGACGGCAACATATGCACCGATCTACAAATAGTTTGTATATAATTTGATTTTTTAAACCACAATTTATTTTAGCATAAAATATTTACATATTGACGCGTTAAAATCTCTTGCTATATTCGACAAAACTGAGTCTTATATACTGTAGTCGAATATTTATTTAGCAGAGTATATCTACTATTCTATTCATATATAGGATAGATAGACGCAATACACAGAAGAATTTATTTTACCCGCACGTAGACGGCGTCTCACAAGGGTGAGGAGTGGTCGATTGTTTTTTTCTTTTCTTTTCCTCGTTTTCTTTTTCTTTTCCTGGAAGTAAAACGATTTGCGTAAGAAGTGCGATTGGCAATCGGCTGCGAATGGTATTCGATTACGTGAAGTTGGAGTTTTCCGTCGTGAATTGTGATCTTTCATGGTCTGATGCGGTTTGAAGTTTATCTGATTCCTTGATTGTTTCCCCGTGGGATGGGTGTTTGGTTACTCGATTCTTTCGAGCCGAGGAATTGAAGTCTTTTTCATTATGTTTTATTATTAATTCACTCTTGTATGATTCGCCGTTCTGCTATTTTCTCCAAGTTTCTGATAGCTTCGTGCTCGGTGGAGTTTTGTAATCTTTATCGACGAAAGCATGTCAATCAGCCACAAATTCTAGCGCTTTTTTGTGTGTGTGTTTGACTGTGTTCCTTTCCCAATTTTTTCTGTTTATCGGTTTGTTTGATTCTCACTCTTCTTTTAATCTTTTTGATGGTGATTAATCACTCCTGAAATTGACACCTTGTTGATGTTATGTTGTTGTCCGAGCAGATTAAAAAAATCGATCACACCTATTCATGGAAGGACTTTCGAGTCGAAGCTGTTCAGACAGTATCATGTCCTCCAAGAAAGGCAATAGCGTGGCTTCAAAGAGCTTGGTTCGTGGAAGGGATCAAATTCTCCAATGTTGTTACAGGAGAGGATGCTGTGGAAGAGTAAAATACAGTCAAAATGCGAAAACTGAAGGTGAAGTAACTGGTAATTCCTCAACTAGTAGTTCTGCTATTATTATTACCGGCACGAAAAGGAGCTACATTGATGGCAAGAGCAAGTTAACTTCTCAACCTAAGGACGATTCATCAGAAAGCAGTCCCTCCGTCGACTCGGCTGCTTCCGATGCTCCCAGTAGTAGTTCAAGCGGATATCAGTCGAAGAAGAAATCTGTTAGGACTACTGTGAAAGAAGGTGAGGCTCCTAGCAGATCATCGAATATTCGTAAAGATTCAGATCATATGCCGAAGCTCCCTAACCGTAGTGCTTCTTTATCTTCCTCACTTTCAGGTAAAGGAAAAACACTAGGGTCCGTTAGTGGTAATTCTGGTATTAGGAGTATGCCATGCAATTCGACGCCTGATGATTTGCCATCCACTAGTTCATCCTCGGACACAAAATCTGCTGCTACAAATGTGAGAAGAAAGAGAAGCCAAGAGGAAGAGACGAACGGTATATCTCATCGAGTAGAGAGGAGAGAAAGCGTAGCATCTTCTCCTGTAGTAAAGAGCCATGCCACGGATTCGAGACAGAGTAGTTCTGTTAGCGGTGAAGTTTGCAATCGTCGTGCCAACTCTACGAAGAACAAGGGAACTGTTAGAGAATCGTCTGTCAGAAAACCCCCTTTCATAGCTGGTGGCCGGTGTTCCTCAGGCCCATTCCCTTCAAATCTCTCTTGGACTGCTTCAAGATCTCGCAACCTTTCGAGCGCAGCTAGAGATCGTCCCATTGAAAGAAAGCCTCGTGCTTCTCCTTCTGAACATGGATGGTCACAAAGTCGCGATTTATCGTCCGGCCGTAACAGAAGCGATTCTGATGAGGTCTAGCTCGTCGTCTTATGTTCCCATATTATATATAACTGCCAGTGATTTTTCCCTTGGATTGGAGCGACATGATATAACATGACCTGTTTCTTTTTGCAGGTGCTACTTGCCCTCGAGCTGCTAGAGCAAAATGTCGAGCTAACACCTGAGGTATTCAATCTCTATTTCATCCTACGTAATCCTCAAAACTATGATTCTTCAGTATCTTTTTTCTTACTTGTCTTCACCGTTCACAGCAAGTTCGTTTGCTGGAGAGAAGTTCAATTCCCACTAGCTCTAATAATAGCTACGATCGGCACCAAGAAATGAGACTAGACATCGATAACCTGTCGTACGAGGTAGTGTAACGAGTCTTGAACTTAGTTTTCCCGCGAACTCATCTGTAACTGAGCTTTCACTTTCCCATTCGGCAGGAATTGCTAGCCTTAGGGGAGAGGATGGGAACGGTGAGCACAGCACTTTCTGAAGAGGAGATGTCAAAGTGCCTCGAAAAAGGCACCTACAAGCAAACTCCATCAGATGGTCGACTCGCCGGAGAAGATGGCGCAAACTGCAGTATTTGCCAGGTTGGAAACTAAAAGCGAACCATTTTTTGTATATTACTTTCAAGAGTTAAGCAGTGCAATTAAATGGGGACTTTTTTTTTGTTGTTGCAGGACGAGTACGAAGTCGGGGATGAGACGGGCACGTTGATCGAATGCAAGCACGGATTTCACATGTCGTGCATTGCTCGGTGGTTTCAAGATAAGAACTGGTGCCCCATTTGCAAGGCTTCGGCTGTTGAACAATCTCCACCTTCGTCTTTGTGACGATTCTGCAGTTTCTTGCATGAGATTAAAAGATTTTACAATTCTTTGGTTGGTTGTATTTTGATGATAGAAAACACTGGCTTTTGGTTTTTCTCTGTACATTTTTATTGGGTTGTGTCTTAAATGGGCTCTTCGTGTTTCGTCGTCAACTGAGCCCAATGAGATTATGATATAAAGAGAGAGAGAGAGAGAGAGAGAGAGAGAGAGAGAGAGAGAGAGAGGGGGGGAGGGAGGGAGAGAATCTAGGCAACGCCACCTGAAATTTTTACTAATAGTTTTAACGAACCCCAAAATAAGTATCGTCTTTCAAAAAATTCCCCAATTGGAATTTGGATTTTTTTTTTTTATTTCTGTTTCATTTTATCTTCTCTCCGTAATGGCAACACCGTCCGGCGGGAAAATGGTTACGAACCGCCGCAAGCAGCGCCTATCCGCCACTCCCTACGACCGACCTCCGCCGCCGTCAAGAAGCTATAATTGGTTCTCTGGCGTCATTGTACCCTCCGCTCGTGCGATTGCGTCCGGCACGGGGAAGATAATATCTTCAATATTCACCGAGTCCGAGTCGTCCTCTTCCGAAGACGAGGATTTCGACGCAGGTGTTTATGAGCTGCGTTTTTCTTTTGAATTATGTTATTTTTGGTTGATCTGCGCTTCTTTTTGCGGTTATTTGAACTAGTTGTAAACTATGCGGGGTGTTTAAATATAATAATCTGATGCGTGAAAAAATATGATTTTGGGGTTGTTTGCTGTTAGTGTGATGTTTGCATTGCTGTCTTGCGTTGTACCAACGGAGTTATTCGATCTGTGATTCTTGAATTAGAATATCTGACTTTCATCTTGGAACTGTATTTAAAGAATTACAATGTGTGGACATTTTTTTTTTTCCTTTTTGCTTTTTCTTCTCATTTGTGATACATCCACTTCGGTGCAGAGCAAGACATTGATAGTGAAATCCCCAATGGAGTTAATGCTATCGACGAGGTACCACATGGTTTGTTTCCTCGGTTTCTAGTGTATTTTTTCTAGCTTTATGTTTGTTTACCAAAGATTTACTCTTCTATTCTTATGCTAGGAAAACAGAGTTCATTCAGATCTGATGCCATATGAAATATCTGTAAAGAGGACCGAGACCAAAGAGATAATTGAAAAGCTTATTTTGCAGGAGACTTTTACAAGGTAAACAGTCACGATGTTAGGTTCGTTGATATCTGGAGATATAACTATTAGTATCTTTCCTGACAAATATCTTAATGTTGACATCTATTAATACATTTTCATCAATGCCTTTTCCACAGTATGTACTAACAGCTAATCGTTAAGTCGCAATGTGTCATTTTTTTACATGTTGATTGTGAATGAAAGCACTGCTAAAGCTTATCTTCAGGGAAGAGTGTGATTGGATGGTGAAACTTCTTAATTCGCGGATTGCGGAATCGTCCATGAGATCAGCAGAGGGCAATTTACTTTTTAAATCTCCTGATAAGAACTGCGGTATTGTTTGTAATCCTTCTCGAATCTTTTGTTTCTATTCTATATTTAACTCGATTGATCAAACTTTTGTTTGGCATGGACAGAGGATGTTGACATATACGATAAAGTTACTCAGGAGGCGAAAAAATGGTTTAGAGGTAAGAAAGTGGGATCTGTATCAGCGACACAGAAGGGCCCTGGAACCTCTAAGGTCAATTGGACTGCTCTTGGACATCATCTCATTTCCTATTTCCTACTATATTATATTTCATGAGGGCCCATTGTGCCATTTTTGTGCTTATCATTCCTAGGCATAGTATGAGTATGGATGATCTGCTACCATTTAATTTCGTGCTGCTTTTTAGCTTGGAAAAGAATTCTTGATCAGTAACGACGAACTTAAGTTATAAGACATCCACTATGCAGGTAGAGAGTGGGGGTACTTCACCTGTTGATGTTGCCAGATCCTATATGAAAGAAAGGCCGTGCTGGGCATCACCCACACGGAATTTTGATGATATAATAACCCCATTTTCGTCGAAGCTTTTTAAGGAGGAAAGATCATCACATTCAGTTGGTCTCAATTCTTCCTCTTTGTCAAAGGTGCATTTTGAATTGATTTAAAATGACATGCTTAAATCTGATAAGTAATAATCAAGCTGCGAATGAAAGAAAATGGCATTTTTTTTGAAATGTCATTTTATCTCGAATTTTATTTTTGCTCTATCACCAGTCATTTTAATTTCGCAGAAGAGGAGTTCTCTTGCCTCGGGATCATGGAATATCCAGGAAGAACTTCAGAGAGTGCGCGCAAAAGCTACCCAAGAGATGTTACGCACGCCATCGAAGAAACTCGATACTTTAATATCATCATATACATCGCCTGGAGGGAAGATTTTAGAAGCTGGGAAACAAGATATTAGTCCACAGAAAAGTACTTGCGTAGAATCATTTGCAATCACACACTGTCAAACCATAATTATCTGCTCCATCTGTTGATGGTGTTTAACCATTACATCTCAATCTTTCTTCGCAGATCCCAATTCCGAGTTTCTGGGAAGACAGCAACATGCAAATGGCGTCTCATCGTCTCAACCACCAAAGTAGAGAAAACCGTGATCATTTCCTTTCTGTTCTGCTCGATACTCATTTCGTATTCGATCAGAACGTTTTAATTTGCAGATATTCTTTAAAATAGACCTTTTTTTCTCTTTGTACAGTCCCTCCACGGGTATCGACTCAAAACAAAGCCACGAGCAACATTGCAAAGAAAACCACATCTCAGACGAATTTATTACCGAGAAGAATCCAGCGATCAATGTTACCAACACACAAGCAAACGCAGGCGAAACATACACAGAAGTCCCAATCGTGACAGAAACTGACTGCATTGCAAGCGGTTTGCAGAACAATTTGGGAGTTCAAACTGAAGAATTATCCGTTGATGGCGTTGCTATTCCGTCGGAGTTAGAAATTGTGGGCAGCGGTAGGCAGCATCGAAAGAAACCTGGTAATAGACCTATCAGAAGAGGTAGATCAAAAAGAGGCCTTTAGCAAAGGTCTTAAACTAAAGAGCATTATTGTGTACACTAGGCCCTAACACTGCCCAATTCTTCTCAAGTTACTGTTTATTGTTTAGGTTTCGAACTTGTTTGTTTTCTGCAGTTTTTTAGTTCTAGTTTAGATGCTTATGGGATTCTGTCACGTGGTGATGAACTGAACCCTAAGTTATAAATTATTCGTGTGTTGCTAGCTTAGATTGAATAATATTTTTATTCGACCATATATCGCAATCTCTGCTTGCTCATAATAGTGGAAAGAATTTGATTCTTGGCACAATACAGTACAGAACATATACGACTTGGTGTCTTCATTCTTTTGAATGGCAAATTATTGTTGGTCTATCGAAGAAACGATGTTCGAAAGTTGGTTATCAGTGAATGGTTCTTATTACACCCAAACCAAATTCCATGCACGCATCGAACAATTCAAATTCCACATCCATATTTTCAGTTATTGTATTCCACTGACTACTAAATTCGGAGTTATCTTGATAAAATTCGTGCACGCTTTCCTTCTTAAGATAATAATTATGGTAGATAATATAAAAGAAAGAAGGGTCGTTTTTTCTTGGAGGGACAACAGCTATGTAAATAAAGCAAAGCAATCACATGGTTTGTTTTGTGATATTTGGATATGGTAAGTTTCATGTGAAGAATCGTCAAATAAAGCTGTTAGTCTGTGACGACTTGTGAAAAAGGCGAGGCCATGCCTATCATGAACAGACCAGAAGAGCTGAGATATGCAAAGAACCCTTTTTTTTCTTCAAATACTAGTAACAAATATATGAATGATGTACATACATTTTTCTTTTTCAAAACAACTATTGAGAAAATATAGAATAGAATAAAGAGATCATGCTGGTATCGTTTGCGTGCATGCATGTGAATCCATTCAATTGAGTCCATCCAAATAAATCATCATCATGTTCATCTATACTTTGACAAACGCCCTTGATTTTCTTCATAGGAATCGTATCCAACTAAACCTTTGATGATGACATTAGTTTGAAAAAAGATATAGCATTTTATATACACTGTAGTGGGAACAATAATATGGCAATTACGTATAAGATATGACAATTTTGACATTTTTGTGAGGTGCCGTCGTGATATCATGAATGTTACAAATAGCTAACGAAATCAAAACATTAAAAAATCAGCAGAATCCATTGAAATTTTAACGTATACTTCGAGATGTAATAATTCCCCTTTTTATTACCTTGCAAAAAAAAGAGTCAATTGTGGGAATAAAATAACCATTAGAATGCTCAAAGGGCATCGATCCAAAGTGGCGAGGATGATATTTATTACACAACTTCACACACTTGACGTGTATTTACACACACAACAGCCACGTAGCATGATACCTATAATACCAACACACACACACACATATATATATACACATATAGTCCCTCCCCCAGAAAAGAATAGTGCTATGAACAAAACACTCCCCCACCATATACAATAAGCCCAACGCTCGTAGACACAACCTTAATTCTCAATTCTCATGAATCGCCGCCATTATTCTTGAGCAGTAGCTCTGCTCTTCGCCTTCTCATAGCAAAAACTTCTTCTTTACATAACCCCTCTTCTTTCTTCCCTGCGCCGAAATATCATATGGGAAGCAATACAGCAATAAGCCTCGAAGAAATCAAGAATGAAGCCATTGATTTGGTTATGATTAGCTAATTTATTCTTCGACCTTCTTCCATATAGTTTTGCATGCTATATTCTGCTCTCTTTTCGATTACCTTGCTTCTCATCAGTTTCTGTCGAACTTCACATTACATAGGAAAGAATCCCAGTCGACGAAGTTTTCGAGCAGCTGAAATGCACCAGGGAAGGCCTTACGTCCGAGGAAGGAGAAAACAGGCTCAAGATCTTCGGTCCCAACAAATTGGAAGAGAAAAAGGTGCCAAAAAACATTCAAAAAAAAAAAAAAAAAAAAAACCAACCACCTCATCGTCGTAATAATATTTTTTTCCACCTAAATCTTTTATTAGGAGAGCAAGATTCTAAAGTTCTTGGGGTTCATGTGGAACCCGCTTTCGTGGGTCATGGAAGCCGCCGCTCTCATGGCCATCGTCTTGGCCAACGGCGGCGGCCGACCCCCCGACTGGCAAGACTTTGTGGGGATCGTCGCGCTTCTCTTAATAAACTCAACCATCAGCTTCATCGAAGAGAACAACGCAGGCAACGCCGCCGCCGCCCTCATGGCCGGCCTCGCCCCCAAAACTAAGGTGTGCACGCTTCTATTTGCTTGCCGAATGACCACTTCACCTAAAAATCACATGTTGTGTAGCCTGATTTCTTTATTGTCAAGCCTTAAACGTGTAGTTCTTTTCTTAATGAAATGGTCGCAAGGTTTCACACGAGCTGTGATGCATGCTGCTGAACGACCACTTCACCTAAAAGTTTAAGCCGACGGAAACTGTATACTTTTAAAATCTTATATACTAAATTTTCAACACGACTAGTCTCCCGTCGTCCTTCCGTCGCCCCTCTCCGTGCGCTTTTTTTTTTTTCGCGCCTAAAAAAGAAAAACCGTGTTTTACGTCAAAAAGGTCCTGAGGGACGGGCGCTGGGCGGAACGAGACGCATCGATCCTCGTCCCGGGGGACATAATCAGCATAAAGCTCGGCGACATAATCCCGGCCGACGCCCGCCTCCTAGAAGGCGACCCGCTGAAAGTCGACCAGTCGGCCCTGACCGGCGAATCCCTCCCGGCGACCAAGAACCCCTCCGACGAGGTCTTCTCGGGCTCGACGTGCAAGCAGGGCGAGATCGAGGCCGTCGTCATCGCCACGGGCGTGCACACATTCTTCGGAAAGGCGGCCCACCTCGTCGACAGCACTCAGAACGTCGGCCACTTCCAGAAAGTCCTCACCGCCATCGGAAACTTCTGCATATGCTCCATCCTCTTGGGGATCGTCGTCGAGCTCGTCGTGATGTACCCCATACAGCGGAGGAAGTACAGGGACGGGATCGACAACCTCCTCGTGCTCCTGATCGGCGGGATTCCCATCGCCATGCCGACGGTTCTGTCGGTTACGATGGCCATCGGGTCCCACAGGCTCTCCCAGCAGGGCGCAATCACGAAGAGGATGACGGCCATCGAGGAGATGGCCGGGATGGACGTTCTGTGCAGCGACAAGACGGGGACTCTGACGCTGAATAAGCTCACCGTGGATCGAGGGCTCGTCGAGGTTTTCGTAAGGGGCGTGGATAAGGAGCACGTTATACTTTTGGCCGCTAGGGCTTCGAGGACGGAGAATCAGGACGCTATAGATGCTGCTATCGTCGGGATGCTCGCCGATCCCAAGGAGGTGTGCTATCTTGTTAGCTTTCTGGCTGAATTTTGAAACTTACTGTCCTAAAATTGCCGCCGTGAGACTTTGGTTGCAATACTGAATGTACGGGACTGAAAAAATAATAAGCATATATGACTTCTAAAATTAATTAATGTCTTGAAGGCGAGGGCGGGCTTGAGGGAGGTTCATTTTCTGCCGTTTAACCCCGTCGATAAGCGGACGGCGTTGACGTACGTGGATTCTGAGGGAGGGTGGCATCGGGCGAGCAAAGGCGCGCCCGAGCAGGTACGTGTATATGTGTTTTTTTGTGTGTAACTATCTATATAAACTGCTTTTTGCTGTTGTTATGGCGCAGATATTGGCATTGTGCAATAGCAAAGAGGACGTGAGGAGGAAGGTTCACGCCGTGATCGATAAGTTCGCCGAGCGTGGCCTTCGTTCCCTTGGCGTAGCAAGACAGGTTTGTTTGCTGCTCTCTCGATTTTGAGTCGTTTTTTCGGGCGTCTTTTTTGAGGCATTTTTGTTCTTCGTATGCGTCTTTCTTGTCAGGAAATTCCCGAGAAGACGAAGGACAGTCCGGGAGGACCGTGGCAGCTCGTGGGACTGCTGCCTCTGTTCGACCCGCCGAGGCACGACAGCGCAGAAACGATCAAACAGGCCTTAAACCTCGGAGTCAACGTAAAGATGATCACCGGTAAAAAGCTACCTTCCGATGCCTTTTTTTTTTATTCCCTCTAATAGCGAAATTCGGCAATTTCTTCGGATCCTTTTCTTTTTTTCAGGAGATCAGCTCGCAATAGCGAAAGAAACGGGGAGAAGGCTCGGGATGGGAACAAACATGTACCCATCTTCCTCGCTTCTCGGCCAGGACAAAGACGAATCCATCGCCGGACTGCCCGTCGACGAGCTCATCGAAAAGGCCGACGGCTTCGCCGGAGTTTTCCCGGGTAATTTATAGCTCGCTAATTAATAATTGCGCCGTTTTTCGGTTATTACAGATAGGCAATGTTTCGTTTTCCGCCCCTTCTTCCAGAGCATAAGTACGAGATTGTGAAGAGACTGCAAGAGAGGAACCACATATGCGGAATGACGGGCGACGGCGTAAACGACGCGCCGGCCCTTAAGAAAGCGGACATCGGAATCGCCGTGGCCGACGCGACAGACGCCGCGAGGGGCGCGTCGGACATCGTCCTGACCGAGCCCGGGCTCAGCGTCATAATAAGCGCCGTTTTGACGAGCCGCGCTATTTTCCAGAGGATGAAAAACTATACGGTTAGTCGATCAGTTCGCTAATCGTTTTTTTTTTTTTGCAACGCAGAACTTTTCGTGCCTCACGATTTCGCCGGCGTTTCTTTTACTTTTATTCTTCTTTTTCTCCTAAATGCAGATATACGCCGTCTCGATTACGATCCGTATAGTGGTACGTACGAGCTATAAAGATAGGCACGCATGTTGGGATGGATTTACGTTGGCGGGAAGAAAATTATCGCGCTGACGAATCTGTATATTATTCTTGACGCAGTTTGGATTCATGCTCATCGCCTTGATATGGAAGTTCGATTTCGCTCCGTTCATGATTCTGATCATAGCCATCCTTAACGACGGTGAGCCTCCATCCATTTATTCGAAACTGATGGGATTTTAACTATTTTCTCGACGCTTTAAGGGTGGTATGCGGGATCCAACCCGGAAAAGAAAAGAATAATGTAATGATATGCAGCGGGATCATTGTACACTACTACGTTTCGCGTATCCTAACATAACGCATTGAATTTTGCATGCCAACCGCACCATAACGTAAAACATATGCGAAAAATTCTCCAGGCACTATTATGACGATATCAAAGGATCGAGTGAAGCCTTCGCCAATGCCAGACAGTTGGAAGCTGAAGGAGATCTTTGCCACGGGCATCGTGTTAGGCGGATACTTAGCGTTGGGAACCGTCCTCTTCTTCTGGGCCATGCATGACACGGATTTCTTCTCGGTAAGTCTCCGTTATTTCACGAAGCAAAAAAAGAAAAAGAGAGCGTGCGCCTTAGAAGTTTAACTTTTTCCGAAACGAAAAACGCAGCGCAAGTTCGGCGTAAGATCGATCAGAGATAGCCCGAGGGAAACGATGGCCGCTTTGTACCTTCAAGTGAGCATCGTCAGCCAAGCGCTCATATTCGTGACGAGGTCCCGAGGCTGGTCCTACGCCGAACGCCCAGGAATGTTCTTGATGTGCGCCTTCGTCGTAGCTCAACTGGTAACAAATTGCTTCAATTTCGGAACGTACCGTCCCAAAAATTGCAACCCTTTAATCCAATCGTCCCCGTAGCGTGACCAGCCCCTAAGACGCAGATTAACCGAAAAGACATTTAAATCGGCAGGTGGCTACGCTGATCGCCGTGTACGCAAACTGGGAATTCGCGAGCATAAAAGGGTGCGGATGGGGCTGGGCAGGCGTCATATGGCTCTACAGCGTAGTAACGTACGTTCCCCTCGACGTTCTCAAGTTCTGCATTCGCTACGTCTTGAGCGGAAAGGCGTGGGACAATCTCTTGGAGAACAAGGTGAAATGAATGATGATGATGATGGAATTCTTATTACACGCTATTTATATGCAAATCTCTTACGCGTGTGTGGACGAACGCAGACTGCTTTTACGACCAAGTCGAACTATGGGAAAGAGCAGAGAGAGGCGCAGTGGGCCGCCGCGCAGAGGACGCTGCATGGGCTTCAGCCGCCGGAGGCTGCTACCCTATTTGCCGACAAGAACAGCTATAGGGAGCTGTCTGAGATCGCCGAGCAAGCTAAGCGGCGAGCCGAGGTTGCGAGGCTTAGGGAGCTTCATACTTTGAAGGGACACGTGGAGTCCGTCGTGAAGCTCAAGGGATTGGATATCGACACGATTCAACAGCACTACACAGTGTGAGGATTGATTGATTGGCCTTTGCTTGAAGTTTATGGAAACTACTCTTAGGTTAGCGTAGTGTGCTATTCTCAATAATTGAGGAGAGGAAATAATTAGTACTATAGTTTGTACTCTAGAAATGTGTGTTGAAATCAAATCTGCTTATATCTTTAACTTTAGTCCTCTCCTCTTCCTTATCTGCAAGGAAGAAAAGTGAGGTGGATTAAAAATGAGAATGAGCCCAAGATATTCGAATTGGGCCTTTACGAGAATGAGCCCAAGGTACTTGAATAAGGGCCCAAAAACACGAGATAATGAATCTGCCACGTGTCATAATCCCGCCCACTACGTAAAGAAGAGTGGGTCCCGCTTTTAGATTTTGCAGACACCTTCGAAGTTCGAACAAGAGCTTGCTGAGCTCAGCTCGGAAACTGTTTGAACGAACCTGTGAAAATGGCGACCATCGCGACTTCTTCCGCCGTTAATTCCTTCCCTAAAATCTCGCTCCCCTTGTCGTCGTCGAGGATTGCGAACCGTAACCTTCATCTAGCACGGCGGCGACGCCGCGGTTCGGTCGGGGTTGTGTCCGCTTCCCTGTCGGCGGTATCTCCTTCGCCGACGAGGCCCGAAGGTTTGGTTCAAGAAATCATAGAAAAGGTTTGCCCATTCTCTCTGTGTTTTCCCGCTTTCGTTCCCCGCGTCTCGCCTTTGATCTGTATTTTAATCGAGCAGGTTGTGGGCACGGACAGAGGAGTCTTGCTCGCAGGAGATGAGCACCGAAAGGTCGCCGACGTGGCCGACGAGTTGCAGGCGTTTTGCGTCGACGAGCCCGTGAAATGCCCTCTCATATTCGGAGGTCGAACCTCATACATGCTCATGATTTCTTCTCATACGACTTTCTCTTGATGGGTTTATACGAACGAAGGGCAAAAAAATCTCTGCAGAGTGGGATGTACTGTACTGTTCGAACCCTACATCGCCAGGCGGTGGATTTCGAAGTTCATTGGGTAGGCTAGTGTTTAAAACGAAGGAAATGATACAGATCGTCGAAGCGCCAGATGTGGTAAGAAACAGAGTGTCGTTTAATCTCCTCGGATTAATCGATGGAGAGGTTTCGCTGAAGGGTAAGTGTACGATTTGCTCTTTCTTTATTCGTTACGAGACCAGCGAAGATGTCGGAGCGTAAAACTTGCAGGGAAGTTGACAGCTTTGGATGAGAAATGGATACAAGTTGTGTTTGAGCCGCCACAGCTCAAGCTTGGTAGTGCTGAGTTCAGCTACGGCGGAGAGAGCGAAGTGAAGCTGCAAATTACGTACATAGATGAGGAGATGAGGCTCGGGAAAGGCTCGAGAGGTTCGTTATTCGTGTTTCAGAGGCGCAAGCCTAGCTCTTGATCCTTTGGTATGTGGATTGTAAGGAGAGTAATCATAACTAGAGAAGAAATTGTGTTATAATAAGATCATTTTCTTACTACTGTTTGAATCTGTCCTATAATGAGATTACAATGTTGTGTTGACTCTTCTAACTAAATCCGAATGATCACTGACTCACACGACGAAAGAGTATTTGCCTATAAAGAACAGAAACCACATTGATCTTTTGCAGATCAAAGACAGTAAACTGACTCAACACTCAACAGAGAGTACTTGTTTGATCTTTATCTCAACAACGGTTAGTTTGATCGGCTATTCTCCATACAACTGAAACTAATTCTTGATTACTTTCCGTCTGAGCTTGATTTCCCGTCCGAGCTTGACCCTGTAGACATAGGATAACTCACGTATTCCTGCAGTAGTGTGAAGGATCGTATCAGTAAATTAGCAGAGGTGACTATCAATCATGAGAATATTGCGCAAAGATTTATTAGGTGGTCATATATCTTGAGATAAAATAGTGCGCATGGCATGATTCGGACTTTGCTTACCTTTGACTCGACTTCGCCGTAGTGAGGCGAAGCATTCGAATTCCAGGGAACCCCTTGTGAGTCAAACTCGTCGGCAAGCTCCCTCAGTTTGTTCAGATAAGGCAGCACAACTTTCCCAAGATCGGGCCTATCCTTCTTTCTGAGCTCGGCGCACTTAAGCGCTAACTTTGCCAGCTCTAAGGCCTCTTCGAAAGGCCAGTCGAGAACGGTGGGATCCAAAAGTTCCTTAAAAGTGTTATGTTCGACTGCTTTGGCGACGTGATGGGACAAGCCCATCGGCGATTTCCCAGTAAGAATCTGCAAGAAAATGATTCCCAAAGAGTATATGTCTGATTTCACGCCTAGCATTCCCGTCTGCTGATATTCGGGATCTATGTAACAGAATGTTCCTGCCGTCGACGTCATACGATACTGCGTAACAGTATCATTAACTGATGAAGGGACGAGCCTTGCCAGTCCCACGTCGCTAATCTTGCTCACAAGGTTTCTGTCGAGCAGAATATTCGCGGGCTTGAGGTCTCTGTGTACTAATGGCTCGGGCTTGGTCTGGTGTAAGAAGAGAAGGCCCGTTCCTATCTCAGCTGCGATTCTGAACCTCTGTTGCCAGGTCAGCGGTGGGGTGCTTCCCCGTCTGAGTAAACGGTCTTCTAAGCTACCGCTGGACATGTATTCGTAGACTAAGCAACCGTACTCAGGGCAGGCGCCGAGGAGAAGTACCATGTTTGGATGTCTTATGGAGCTTAAGATCTCGACCTATTTCATTGTCGTGTTGTGGACAAGTACAAGAGAACCTTAGATCTCAGCGATGATGAGTAATAGTCGAACAGAAAAGTATGGTTGTTACTGGGCTACCTCTTGTTGAAACTGTGATCTTCCCTGGGCAGCGTCGGGGCGAAGGACTTTGACAGCAGCTGGGGTGTGATCCAAGTAACACTTGAAAACAGGCCCATATCCTCCTTCTCCGATTTTTCTAGATTTAGCGAAATACTCTGTAGCAACTTCGATCTCTTCAATGGTGTACCTTCTGTATCTGCAAGCTTGGAATGCAATGGGGCTTCTTTGCTCACGGTTTTTTTCTCCAGAATCCTGTGAGGAATTCATCGATGAGTTGGCTCTCTTTTGAGCTTCGATCTCTGATATCCTCTGACCAGCTGTTTGAGGATGATTGAAGGTTGTCTGAGATTTTGTTTTTTGCTTCTCTGCATGGGACATGGCTGCTTCCTCTTGCAGCCGAGCTTCTTCTAGCCTTTTCTCTTCTTCCAATTTCCAACGGTGAAGCTCATTAGCCTGCGAAAATCGCACGCACTTGAGCGACAGCAGTAAATATTTGCCGAAAGAGAAAAATAGGAGGGATCTTTCTTGTGCCTTTTCTCTGGCTGATAGTGCTTCTTTGCAGGCAGTGCTGTACATATCCATTGTTTGCTTTAGCGCCTGCTTTAACCGTCTCATTTCTGCTTCTACGTCGTCCTGCGACGTTATTTTATTGCATTATATAATTTTCCAATGTTGGGGAGTTTAAGATGTAATAACGAATGAGGTTTCGGCCCTTACAATAGACTGCGAGTGGGAGTGCGAGGCAAACATCTTATCATTCTCAGGCCGAGGGGAGAGTTCGGGCGGAGTCGTTAATTCCATTGACTTGCGTGGGATGTGCCACGAGTCGACTACTGAACTATCTACGTCTGATAATCCCGAAAGACGAGGAGGAGTGGGCCCACCTTCGACTTCAAAGGACTCATTGAACGCAGGGAATATATCGACACTTCTCCTCGAAGAGCCAACGAACGATATATCAGTCTCGGGCGGAGAAAGGTCGTACGATCTCCCATTTGGACCCTTACGGTGGGTGAGCGGAGACCTATTCCACATGAATTTATTACGAATTATTAGTACATAAACTTTTAGGGCAAGGAAGGAAGACGACATACTTGAAGAAAGTTGCCTCGCTCTGTTTTGCACGTGGAGATGGCTCACATGACTTCGACTGCCCCGTGAACGAGCCTGCGTAATAGTACGAGCCCAGAAATTCAAATCCGTCGCAGTAGAAGGAATCAAAAATTGACAGGTAATTTCAGGAAAAAGGTACTAACTTCGAGGGGTGGTTCGTGATTGTACTGTTGAATCTTGGCTGGTGATTGCTCTGCTCTTGGCTTGCATCATTATTTGGTGACGAAGAGGGCTGAGAATCGATGGGGGCGGGCGAACCGCAGCTTTCGTGGAGGCAATCTTCCCTCTGTTGATGACGAACACAGTGCAGAAATCTGGGATGCCCTTTATTATATTCCCAGGTATGTCTTTTGATTTGAATCTGCGACGGATAAAAAAAGCAGGGCTTTGAGAAAAAAATCTTATAAAAGCGGTAGAGAATTCTGAAATGTCTATATATGCCTGAAAATGCTGCTGGCTTTGGCTGAAGAGCCAACGATCAACACGTCTATTGCAGACAGTTTGACAAACTCTGTCATAGCTTTCGCAACATCTGTGTCGTCCAGGACAACATCGTAGCATTGTATCTGATGAAATGAAGACAGACACTTGATATTGTAAGAATGTGCTTAGATGTTCATAAAGAGAAGCGAAGATATTGAGAACGCTTACGTCTTTTCGAGTACATAAGACGCGGAAAGGGAGAAACAAGTCCTTTAGGTCAGGATCCTCCACAGCTCCATGGCTTACATCAGACATCTGATTTGGCCCTAAATACGAAGCAAAAGCACAGCGTAATAATGACATAATACGAAAACATGCTATTAGTAAGAGGAATCAGAAAGAAGAAAGATTACGAGGTGAAACTAATGGCGAAGAATATCCCGACAAAGGCTGATTCAATCTGACGTGGACGAGGATCGCAGTTTGGCCCCTCGCAAGAATGTTATCGACGGCCCATTTGAAGGCGCTCTGGCTTGTCCTATCGCGGTCGACGGCCACTGCTATCAACCTCGTCATTTGAGGCATTCTTTCTCCGTTATTTCCCCACATTTTTTCCTGACACGTTTCTTTTGTTTCTCTTTTCGATTCGAAGAGGATTTTTTTACCGAACACTGCCCTAAACTCCGCCCAGATCAAGAAGGGTATGTGAAACGAGAGTTTTTTGCTTCGCCTCGATGATTTTTCAGTAGTTTTTCATGATCTGGGATCGAATTGTCGACGTAGAAACAGAACAGATGGGGAGAATTTTCTTGGTTCGAATGGAGATTTGGAGAAGAATTTCGAAGAAACTTCTTCCCTTCCTCTCTTCTCTTTCTGTTTCCTTACCAGTTAGACAAAATGAGACAGGAAAAGGGCTCCATATTTGGCGGGGTTATTAATAACCTGACTCTCCCTATTTTCTTGGGAAAGACTTCATTTTTCTCCTGGTCAATGTTCTTTGTACATTTGACCATTTTCAGACATATGTCCGCGCCCCACTACAACCACAAAAACTTCAAACAGAAAGGAATCATGTAAATAACAGTCATTCATCCGTAGACAAATATACTCATCCCAGAAAACATTCCATCTGCTTCAAATTTCAAGTTCTTACAAGCTCTCTCACTTCCTTAAACCAGGGCAACAGACACAAAATCACCACAAAAGTTTTCCCCATTTCTGACCATTTTCACGTCTAAAAGCACCATCTTCGTTCTTCAATCCACCCGATAAAATCACCACAGAACAATCAAGAACGACGAAAATACGCATTCGATTTCCTTCTTGAATCCTCAGCCTCGCTGATCATCACACAACACCAATTTCCCACCCTTCTCACACAACCCTTGTTCCCCGACGCCATCCACCACTTTCCCATAACTGTACCTCAAACTCATCCCACCCAAAACCCTATGAAACTCCCTTATGCAGAAGCCCCTTCTCTTCCTATGCTCGCCATTTCCCCTGCCGCTCAACCCCACTTCCTTCGACGCGCCGTCGTTCCTCAGATCCCCAAAGTCCCGAATTTTGCCCTCCACCATCACCGGCCCTTCCTCGATCGCCTCAGCAACGACGAAGTTCATCAGTATATCCTCGCAGTTGTTCATCTCCTCGACGATTTCCCTTGCTTTCGAGTAGCGTTCGCCGCAGGCGTACGAGACCAGATAATCGAGGCGGATTATCATGAGCTTGGTGAGGATTATGGAGTACTTATCGCCGCCCATCGTGTAAATCCACGACCTTGACTCGATGTCGTAGGAGTGCGACCTGGCGAAGAAGCCGACGAGCTTCCTAGGGTTCGATCTCCACACGCTGAAGGCCAAGGCGAGCGCCTTTGGGTTGGGCAAAACGTCGTCGTCGCAGATGAGTACGCCCCTCGTCCTTATCAGCTCCCACGGGTAGAATCGGCGGTTCAGGCTCGCCGATGGGGATCTTATTACAGCGGCGTACGAGGTGGTTAGGTTTCGGAGGGCTTCGTCGGGCGTGGCCGGGTTGCACCACAGTACGACTATTGAGGAGATGATCGGAATCGTGGAATACGACGCCGCGATGTCCTGAATCAGGGGAATGCGCTCCTCCGAGAAGCCGCTGATAACCGCCGTGAGCTGGTCGGGCCCGAAGTGTTCTAGCTCGGCGGATTTGGGGCAGGAGTCGTCGGAGCTCAGCTGCCTCGAAATGACGGAAATGGGCACAAGGAAGGCCGTGGCGATCAGCGCCATGGAAGGGCCTATTCGTAATTTCATCGGAAACTTTTGCCGCGAAAGTGGTTGACTTTGTCTCTCTATTTATGACCAATATTGCCTTCCTCGTCTCCTTAATATAAGCCCACTGGCGATAATTTCGTGTAATTAACTATATCCAACGGTACTTCATTGTTTTTTTTTAAATACGAAAATAAAGTACGTCTTTAGTCCAATGAGACTCTGTATCTTAACATTAATATTGTGTTGATTAGCTCTACTCTATATGTAGAGTACACACCATTTTCAACAAAAAAATTGTGTTGTACTTTCTATTTATTTATTTTTATTTAAATAAAAAATACTTTAATTATAATAGAATATCTGATTTTTCTTATAATAATAAAAGTAAATATGATATTAATTTCCTATTATTTATTTATATTTTTGTTTTAATTTAATAAAATTGTAATTAAATAATATGTTAATTTTATAATTTAGTAAATATTACTTGTATTATAATTTATTGACTTTTTTAATTATTATAATATAAAGTTTAATATAGGAATTTGATTTTTAGAGTAGAAAGTAGAGTTAATGGGTTGGAGTGAAAATTAGTGTAGGAAGTAGAGTTTATGGATTGGAGTAAAAGCATTGTAGCAGCTGTAATATTGTGCAGAATCAACTGTATTTCCATGATGCGGGTTGGAGATGCCCGCACATAATCTTCCAATTATTTATTACAAAGCACATCTTATAAGTCTACAGAGCAAGCAAACAGCAGATCATGAAGTGATGCTTGTTCATACACTCCATGACCTAAAACTAACATCTACGAATTCAAACTAAATCAAACCATTCTAAAACATTGAGTTCGCACGATAAACATTAAAAAAAGAAAGAAGCAACTAAAGTAATCAATAAGACGCCCAGTAATTATCCAAATCGCCGCACTGATCCATTCCCATATTATTAAACCTATTATTTCCACCGCCCTCGCCGCTCATCGAACTCCCATTATTACTCATATGATCTCCTCCACCACCGTAGCCGCCCTGATGGTCGCCGGAAATGATCAAACCCTCAGATTGCTGGCCGCCCATCGCCGGCGGTGGCGGCACCACCACCCTCATCGGAGGCTGCTGAGAAACAGCACCGCCGCCAAGGTTTAGGTTCAGCCCAGAAATGGTGAAAGAACCGCCGCCGCCGTTCTGACTACTGTTGTTGGCGCTGAAGTATTCGCTGATCTGCTGAGGTGGGATTGCAGGCAAGTTGATCATCATCGGAGGAGGGGCGCCGCCGCCGACGACCCTATTAATATTATTAGTGAAGACGACTTTGTTGTTGAACTCTTGAATTTCTGAGGCGGTCGTCGTCATCATGTAATTACTATTAGTTCGTCCCGGGAAGTTAGGATGAGGAGGAAGAGGAGGATGTAGCAATTGATGTGCTTGCAATGGGTTGTTTGGCATTTCGAGGTTGTAAGAGTAGCCGTGAAGGGCTGCTGCTGCTGCTGCCCTAGAGTGATGATGACTTGAAGAAGAAGAAGAAGTGTTATTATTATGATTGCCATTGTTGTTGCTGCTGATGCTGTTATTAGGGTATTTTTTGGCGCCGGCGTTCTTCTGAAATACGCGGCACACCACCCACTCATCTTGCTGTAAGAACAACGAAGTGTGAGATCATCATGCAATAGATCGAGTTATTGTAACTAGTGAAAAGGAAGATAGTCGTGCAAGAAAACTGATGTTCGATATGTACTAAAAATCGTGAGTATGTGAGACGAATGAAAGTGTGTTTCTCTTTATCTTGCAAATATGTTAACATGACTGAATTCGAACTAACAACTCAAATCTTGAATCATCAATGAAGTGAACGGATGGGAATAATAATGTATTTGTTGTGTTTACCTTGGTGTTTCGATAGGCAGATTTGGAATGAATTCGATACTCATGCATGACCCAGTTGGTCTTTTCACCTCTAGGAGCTCTACCTCTGTAGAACACCAAAGTCTTCTTCATGCCGACCAATTCCAAGGTATTGCTGTTATAAATCTCCTTGTCTTTCCCAGTTGTCTTCCAATACCCCGTGTTTGTCGCCCGATTAGTCCTCACCCCCAGTCGGATATTTTCGATCCCTAAGGCTGAAGAAGTACCATTCTTTTTCTCCCATCTTCGCCTTTCCTATCAACAAAATATCAAGAAATCAATAATCTCTCTCTCTCTCTCTCTCTCTCTCTCTCTCTCTGATTTACAGTATATATCAAGCATAAGGTGATATGTAATACCTGCGACATGTCTCTAGGAAACCCTAAATTTCTAACATGCTTATGTTTTTACTTTATGTCAAAGCGCTTAAGTTCATAGTATATAACATAAACATAGCTCAAAACCGTTGTGTGAAAAAAGCACTAATAGTTAGGGTTAATTAATTTACCTGGAAGATCCCAAGGCTCGGATTTGTTTAGGTCGACATCTCCAATAGCTCGGCAAGTGAAGTTTGCATCGGAAATTTTGTTATGGAGATAGTAAGTGATGAGCTCTTCATCGGACGGATGAAATCGAAATCCCGGCGGGAGAGAATCCTCCTTTAGTTGATCTCCTACGCCTTCCATTTAATTATAAAGTCCAAAACTTTGTAATATAGATAGCTAGTCTATATACGCTGCCTTGTTGTTTTCTTGCCAACTTCTTTGCTATCCCCTTCAAGAAATAATACATGACAAGTAATAAAACAAAAAAATATATGTACGAAAACCCTAATCAGACAACCAACTGTAATATCTTAGTAATGGTGATGTACTTTCTAGTATTGAAGGTCAAGATAATATATCAGACAAGAAAAAGGAGTAATGAAACATTTTTCGCTTTCTATGGCTAACCTAAATCGAGATTCTTGCGCGAGAGACTATCGCGTGAGAGCTTCTGTTTGAGTCGAAGAAGAAAAGTTTGATTACATATAAAGGTGAAAAAGCTGTCTAGTCAATGCTCTTACCTACTATTGATCTTAAGGTACACGGTCTTTGACCTTTTTTGCCCTGGGAGAGTATTATATAATCAGTATATAGTTGTGTGATTAAATAACAATAATTGTACTAGATATATACATTACTATTGCGGCAGCTAATCAGTCGTCCAAATTTAAAAGGAAAAAACTGAAGAAGAAAATCATGGTATGCTATTCATATTGCGATACGTGTTACATGATTATCTTGATGACGATGATATCAACGGAACAATTTTCTCTAAATACAATGGCTGTAATTAAATAATGGGATTGAAGTTGAACTGATAGTTAAAAAAAAACTATATATAATATTTCTATGATAGAGGATATATAATCAATTGATTTCTAAATGTTGTATAATATTCACATTAAAAAGTGACGTAACCGGTCAACAATGTAACCTTAAATTCCTCCTGGCTTGAATTCTCCATATGGTTGCATTACATGCAAATAGAAGTATATAGTCGAAAAATGTATTAAGTACGCATTTACGAAGCCTTCTTACATCTCATTGTAATAATGACTCTCATCATACTTCATGAACACTGCCCATTGCCCCAATATATCCATTTTTCAAAAGATGAACACAGTTTCAAGATTCAAACCGCAGAAACAGCAGAAAAGAAACCCTAAATAATACTAATCAGTTTTCCATATATCCACACATTTTTCTTGCTGCTGTGATAATCTATTTAATTTGATACGGTCTTAAAGAGATGTTGTGGTTCGTTACAGAAGTGATGGATCAATCATTATAATCTTGTAGAGATGAACATAACTTAAAAAACAACATAAAATATAAAAACATTATAGCGTAGGACGACGGCCTTTCGAGGAACAGTAACTGCTGTAAGAGTAGCTATCTATCTCCATCTTCTATACATAACTTGTCATACACTTCATATTAACATAATCTCAGGATTTCAAGTTGATCCTCGACTGTCCCGTCGTGCACTGCAACGTGAACATGAAGATTCAATTCAATTATATGGTCCATTACAAACTCAATTATATAAATTAAGAAATAGAACAAAAAAAAAAACAGCTTGCAATCAACAATGGGCGAGGTTTTAATTACAGTAATATTTCTTAGGACATGCCTTGGATCGAAGAAGTTTGACTGTTGCATGAGTTATTTCTGCTAAACAAAAGTCGACAGCATTACTCATCAATGATTATCGGGTGGTTTCCTTTATATGGTTGCCATGCATTTCAACCTAAACTTGTTTTAATAAATAGCCTTTAGTGTGAACACAGTTACAGTTTTTGAAAAATAATCTCAGCAGAAAATGAACGACATAAAGCGCGTGCACGCATATCTCTTCGATCACAATCGGACATCAAGTCGTGATCTTGATACTGCTGTCAGCACAGTTTCAATCGTAGAAGAAAATGGCCCGCTGTCAATATTGTTATAGAAATCACATCCAATTGTGTTAAATCTAAAAGCTATTTATTAAAACAAATTAGTTAGTTCCGTGCTGTCTTGGTTAAATCATCGACCGCGAGAACTACTATTATTATTTTGTTCTTATCCGCGTAGCTTCAAGAACACACTCATATGGGATATCAGATGAATCCCCATTGTTATTGAGTTTCATAGTTATTTAAACAAATAACAACGTCGACTTTTTTTAATATATGGTGAATCATAGGTTTGAGAAGCCATCGTCAAAGTGACTATCTAGAAGCCATTCGATAACTCGGCTACATATTGATTGATTCATGCATGGCATACTACTTGTGAAGCACTTCATCGTATATAATAATAATAATAATAATAATAATAATGAGAGGTCCCATCGATCATTAGGGTTTTTAATCAGATCCGTTACATCTCTCAATTTCTTAAACGAATTGCCATAAAATGCGAGACACGCATAGTTCGAAATATGCATATGCATGTTTGTTTCGAATTGGGGTAATTCGATTGCAAGAAACTAAGAGGCTTAACATAAGATAAGTTACGTACGTGCATGGATTGTGCTGTTGAAAACGGAGTTTGCTTGTTAGAAGAGCCTAACTTGTCTATCTTTCTGGATTGTGTTAGGTTTGAATTAGGGTAATCAAAATTGATCTTTCTCAGGAAGACTGACATCTGTAATTCCCATTAATTGTATCCTTCAAGCCATCTCCCTTCTCCTAAGTAACTATAATTCATGCAATGAACAGTTTCGGAAAAAAAAAATTGATGTCTTGGTTAAGGTATTAGGGTTTATGTCGTTATGTAGCTCTCGGTACGACGTTGTAAGGGGCTTTTTTGGTAATTTACAGTCGCTCAAATTACTGGGCCGTCAATTATGTCCCAAACTGAGAAGCCCAAAACGAATCTGAGTAGCACAGACTATATATACTAGTACTTTCTTGCACATTCGATGTGTGTGCTTAAAATATAATTATATTGAAATTATTTTAAATTTTAAAATTATAATTTCTATTGTTTAAGATGAAATACAAATTTCAAATATATAAAAAGAAACTTAGTTTTAGAGGCATAAGTACAGTAAATAAAAAATTAGAAGTGATATGAAAATTACTTAATTAATGAAATTATAAATGAGGGACTAAATTGCAAATAATTTGCATACCAAATTGGGGCAGTTTTTATCCACCCCTCACCAATTATATAAAAGTATAAATGATTGATGATAAAAACTGGGGGCAAATCTTAACTTTTAAATTACATGTTGACCGTTTGTGAACTGCTAGTGTAATAATTTTTACTTATATTTCCAAGAATAACGTCCGCATACATCCATTTGCCTTTGCCAGCTACAAATACCTTAAAATATATCGAATGGACGGCATATCTAGACATTAAACCCCAACGTTAATTGATTCTTGATTCGCAAAGAAAGATTGTAATCTCCCTTTTCATTCTGTGCAAAGGGGTCCGTGAAAAAGTTGTTGTCTTTCTTCAGAAAACTGTGTGTTTTGCGCCGTCTTCCTTAAAATATCAATCTTTTTCCCAGTTTTCAGTCTTTATTTTAATTGGCTTGAATTCTATCTTCTACCTATTTCTTTCAGGACAATCTGTCCAAAAAGCTGCTCTGCTCCAAAACAAAGCATTTCTTTCTTACCTTCTTCAATTATCGCAGTGTAAGTACAGAGACGAAGAAGCTGCCCATATATCTAAAGGCATATATCCTAGAGTTTTATCTGGTCTGTCATGTGTCTTGTCTCCTTGAATTGCTGTAAGGCTCTCTCTTTCACTTCGCCTATGATGATGGCCTTGAAGGAGAATGTATGATGTTGTCTCGTGTTTGCTTTGATATAACCTTAAACCATGTGAAGGACCAAAGGAAAAGTTGATGAATATGTAATAATCTCAGACAAAAGAGATGGTTAGCTAGCTAATCAAAGCTCTCGAGGTTTTCATGCTTCATCTCCGCTGCTCTCAATGACAACAACAGGTTTGCTCGCTTTCATCTTCTTCACGGCTACGTCAGTGCTCTTTAGCTTCTCGCTGTCGCCGCCGTCCTTCTGGTGATTAGTTTCGTACTCGTCGATCTCCTCGAGAATTTTCTGGCCGTACTTCTCTGCTTTCAGCTTCCCAATGATCGATCTTCTCCAACTACGGAAGCAAAAGAGTAAAATATAGAAAAAATTTTGGGAAGAATGTGTTTATGCGGAAGTAGTGAACGATGAGATAGCTACGTACACACCTCTTTCATTGTCCGTGGCTTCTTGTCGCTTAACATGCTGATCTGTTGAGCGGATAACACGGCATGTGGAAATACCCCTCCATCGCAATCAGCGAGTTCTTTACGCAGATCGTCCAGTTTGAATTCCAACCCACTCGATCTACTGCGCTTAGTCGCTTTCGAAATGGCAGGACTGTTCCTCTCGCCGCTCAGCGCTTCGAGCTTAACAGTCTTCCTTCCTGTAATTTTCGCAGCAAAATAGGAAAACGAGGGCACAGAAGTTGAATTTTCCTGAAGGTCTGAACCATTCTTACCGTGCAATACTTGTTTGGCCAAAGGCCCAATAGTCACGTACGTAAGCATTCGTCGTGTAAGCAGTATGCTGGAACTCTTCTTTCTGTGCAAGAGAAGAACGAGAGAGTTCGCACTAACTGTGAATACAAAAAAGGTGCTTGTAATGCTTGATCTTGAATGGCTTACCAAAACCGAATCCACGACAAGCTGGATAATTAGTTGTTCCAGTTCATCCTTTCTAAGCTGAGGATCTGACGGAGGATGTAAAAAGAGACAAGAACACGTCAGCGTCTTCGCTCAAATTTAGACAAGCTAAAAGAAAATGTCAGTCTTTGCCTAGTTATCAGCACGCAAGCAGCTGAACTAACCAATGGCCTTATTTTTTATTCTTATCTTTTCAACTAGTTGCAGTACTGTTACTCTCTGATCATTCCCTTGCATTTCTTGCAACATAGAAACAACAAGTTTTGCATGATCTGCAGAACAAATCATTGTTAGAATTTTGACTTTTGAACCGATTCTAGGCACGGATAATCCAATATTAATTATGGTTTACCGGAGACGTCTAACTCATTGATCACATTGCTTGAGGCACAGTTATCGCACATTCCTGTGTACGAAACAGAGAAATTCTTGCATTGGCAAGTGCATATAAACGAAAGATCAACCACGGATAGAATCCAGCAACTATCGTACCTTTGCAGTCTTGTAGAGGCTCAGCAAAATGTTTGAAGAAAGCACCACGGCGACATAGTTTTTTAGACTGCATGTGATTAAACGTGAAAATATTAGTTTAACGCTCAGTAGGAATCGAGAAGCTAACGTCTGCCGGCCTAGCCCTCCCAATAAAGAAGCATACCATACAATACCGCACAATATCGTAGAGATTTTGTAACCCTGAATTCTCATAGAAGACCATAGAGCTCTGCACAGAAGGCAATTGATGTCAAATTTGCTGCATAGTGCCAAGTGAAAGAACTATAAATTTTAAAGATATTCGATCAGAGTATTACCTGTCTAGGTACATCGGCAGGTCTGAAATAGAGCAAACATTCAGAAGGAAGTCCATCTCTCCCAGCTCGACCACTCTCCTGTAATGAGATATTTATAACATGACAAGAGAATATGAAAACAAAACACTATTTGATGAGGTCACACAAACCTGGTAATATGTCTCCATTGATTTGCTTAAGCTGTGATGAATGACAAACCTGACTACAACAAAATATGTTTGTCGGACACACACAGTAAATTTAAAAAAAAAAGAAAGAAATTTAATCATCATAATCAAATATAAAGAAGAGCATGAATATACATTATGAACATATGTCCAACAAAAATGGTAGAAGTCTAGATAAAGTGCAGTAGAGTAACTTACCATCTGGCTTATTGATCCCCATTCCAAATGCCACCGTGCCAACAATGACTTGTAATTTTCCATTGCTCCACCTATGACAATATCAAGAGGCAGAAACCAAATCAAATATACTGTAACACATCTATCCAATAGATGGAAGCCAAAGTGACTATCAAAAAGTATTGTGGCATGAGAAAACTAAATATTTGAATAGGTTACCGCATATGAACTCTTTCGCGAGCATGGACATCCATATCTGCGTGATAATAATCAGCTGAGATTCCGCGCTCCCGCAACTCTTGGGCAACCTATTTTTCATAAATTAATCACAGAAGAAACTACAAAGTCAAACTTTTCGATTTTCTTCTCTAGAAACGCCACATCACTGTCTTAGAATTTTCTCTAGATGTTGACATCCATGCAATAACTCTGACCTAAAACTCTCGTCTGATGAAAATCATGCTTTAATGCCAAAATGAAGCACGAAAAGAAGGTCATGTACCTGTTCACATTCTTTTCTGGAGAAACAATAAACAATCCCCGATTCATTATTTGGATATGACTTTTGTACATATTCAGCCATGCCATCAATAACTGACTTGGCAACTGATGATTTTTCTCGTACCTACAAAGTACGCTGCATGGTTTTAAAGCACATTCGAGAGGAATATCAAAATGACGTAAGGTAGATGTACCATGTAAAATAGATTGGGCCTATTCACAGAGCTAAAGAATTTGACGCATTTAGGAATATGAAGCATATCCATCAAATCATCTTGAACTTTCTTTGTAGCAGTGGCCTAAAAGAGGAAACTTGTTGAGTTCGATAGATGTCGAAATCACAGCATAACCAAATAAAAAGGTTTTCATGACATACAGTTAAGGCTACTACAGGAACATCAGGAAACTGAGTCTTTAATATACCGAGATTCTTGTAGTCTGGACGAAAATCATGGCCCCACTGACTACAACAATGTGCCTCCTACAATGTTTTTGCAAAAAAAAAAAAAGCACTATAGATGCAAACAACTACCACATAACTCAGTAGATGAAGCAGAAAATCTCTTGCAATCAAATACTTACATCAATGGCAATTAGTGAAAGACGGCCAGCGTGATGACACTTCTCCAATTTCGACATAAATCTCTTGCTCTTCGATATCTTCTCGGGCGTGACATAGAGAATTCTGAGATCTCCTTCGCCCTTCTCGAGAGCCTTATATATGAACTTTTCGTGTTCTTTGCCTGTCGTCGAGGTCAGCATGAACGCTTGGATTCCCAGAGCAGCCAGGCCCATTACCTAGATAAATCATCAAAATTTAGAACCCATATTACTTTTCATGATTCTTGCAGCAAACCTCAAATACAGACAAACCTGATCTTGAATAAGCGAAAGCAATGGACTGACGACGAGAGCCACACCCTCTTTAAGGATCGCAGGAAGTTGGTAGCACAGACTCTTGCCTCCCCCAGCAGCCATAATTACTAAAACGTCTCTCGAACTCATGACAGCATTGATGATCTGTTCGAGACAGTAGAAGAAACCTCGACATTTCGAAGGCGCCATTAGAAGTAACCAAATGAACTTGAACGTCATCCAACCATTTTCCTTACAAACACATTTTATGAATTCATATTCTTTTACCAACCTCACGCTGATTTGCACGGTAGTCAGATATCCCAAAGACATTAAACCTCAAGTCCTCAGCTTCGGCGTCCCACGCAAAAGGGCCAGACCAATCCTCAGCAGAAACAGAAGCTTCACCGCCATCATCATCCTTGTCGCTATTTAACGACTCGTTGTCTTCCAATAACGCCTTAAGCTGCGATTGTCTTGAATATAGCTGTTCTTGCTGCCCGAGCAAGATCTTTATCTGATCTGAAAAAGAAACAGATGCGTGTCACTACAGGCAAAACCTTCAACTACATGGTGCTAGGAGTTGGGACAATAATTAACAGAGAAAAACAAAGAGGACAAAGGGAAAAAAAAAGTGTACCCTGAACATCCTTAAGCTCCATTTCAACGCCAAGGAGCTCCGACAATATGTCTTGTGTTTTCCCCATGCTTAGTCCCTCCTCACTCCGTCCTCAACAAATCGTAAGGCAAGAGAATGGACTGAATACTTTGCGCTTTAACGATGTACTCTCGTGAAATTGCAGGTGATATATATTCACTGAATGAAGATTTGCAAATTTGTCGCTTATTTCTTATTACAGTTTTCCGTTGATGTTCAAGATTCCAGATTTGGGGCTTATTTATTGGGCCAAATTGTATGGATATTTATTGGGCCAAATTGTATGGATTCGGCATACTATTAGGGATAACAATGGGGCAGGTCCGGTCGGGTATTTTTAAAATAATCGGGTATGAGACGGATAATGGATCTGAATTCTTCTACCCAACCGGTCCGGCGCGGGTCCCGGGTCTGGCCAAACCCGCCCCGAGACCCGGCCCGAAACCTGCCCCGAAAATATATATTATAATTCATTAGTTAAAGTTATATAGCGTTATTGTTAATAATATGCACATAAAATCATTGATCTAATGTTAGAGGTTTGGTATTACAAAGATAGATTGTGGGTTCGAGTCTCAAGCAAGGCATTTATCTTTTTATCTGTTAAAAAATTAAAAAGAAAAAGAAAAAATCAATATAATCGGGTATTCGCTCGGGTCCAACCCGGGCGGGCGGGGCGGGTCCCCGGTCCGCTGAAAAATAATCGGGTCGGATCCCGTGTCTGACCAAACCCGACAAGACCCATACCCGGCCCGTTGTCTTCCATACATACTATACTATACTAGAGTCTAGACTACTAATATTCCCAACTAAAAAATGACATTTATATAGAGAAACCAATTAGGAGTGGGCATCCGGTAGTTGGGTATCGGGTAGTTCGAGTTCGGATAGTTTGGGTTCAGGTTAAGATTTTCACTACGGTGGGTACCCGCTTGTCGGGTATACATCAGGGTTCGGGTACCCGACGTTGGGTACCCAATTTTGAATTGAAAAACAATTACTAAAAATATGATAATGCAATATACATATCAAAATATCCATGCAATATAGTAATATCACTTAAAATATTTGAATGCTTTATTTTCGATAAATATAATATATGCATATTTTATGTGTTTATTTATAAAATTTTGATAATATTTTAAACTTTTACAATGATATATGCATTGATAATAAATATCACTTGGTAATTATGCAATTAAAATAAGAAACTAATCGAAATACTATTAAAACTTTAACACCACTCACATTAGATATTGATATTTAGACATGTAATTATATTTTTTATAATGTTTATGTTAAAAATTAATACATTTTTTCAAAATAATTTGTCGGGTACCCGAATAACTCGATCGGGTAGTAATTACTATCCGAAACCCGCCTCGATTAGTAATTATCGAGTATCGGGCCGACAAATAACCCGAACGCCCACCCCTAGAACCAATTGTCTGAGTATATCACATTACACATCTTTTGCAATTACAATGTCACACACGACGTAATCAGAGAACTCTCCATTGTATTACAGTTACAACGTTTGCAGTCACTGAAAAGCATGTTCTCCCGATCTGCTATGACGTGGATGTTGTCGGGGGTTTCTCTTTGGGATGCTTAGAGCCATAATGATCAAGAAGCTGCTTTTCATTAGCTAGTGAAACCTGCAAACCCAAATCTTCACAGTTTTAATATTCGTGCAAAAAATGTCATAATCAACAATACAATTCAGCAAAATCGACACACAAAGATGGAGATCTCAGCCAGTTCGTTGAAGGAAATTGGAAATATTGATTCAAAGTGTTGGATTTTGGAATACGTAGGAGGTACTACTTTCAACGATTGATTTCAGTAAACAAGTGCTCTCTTGCAATAATAGATTGAGATTTGAACGAATCAAGGAATAGATATGGAGAAGCAAAACACTTCACGAAATAGCTTTTAGCTCATCTTCAAATCTCATCAATCGAAAACAGCAGAATCCCCGTACGATCGATCACATATGAAAATCGAACTTAATCGATATGGAAAAACGAACATAATCAAGAGATAATAGTTACCTTACAGATTGGGCAGACAACTTTGAGGCCATCCGCACGAGCCTCGATTTGTGAACCCTTGGCTTTCTGATTTTTCTCCGCATTCTTTCTCTGTGCTTCGATCTTTTGCTTTCCCCTCGTCATCTTCTTCAGCGTAACCCCAGAATATCGCACCGTTTCGTTTCTGGCTAACGAAATTCTCTGGGAAATCAAATGAACTCGAAAGAACGAGAGAAGTGTATCTAATCAAATCTTACGAAGGACTAACTAAATTGCAAGGGATAGAAGGTAGGGACCTGATACTGTTTAGCAACATATTTGGAGGACTATTTTCTAAAAGAAAAATTGTTTACGGACTCTATCTTAAAAGTTGAAGGGGGCAACATCACGATATCGTCTCATTCACACGTGCCGTTCTCTCTCTCTCTCTCTCTCTCTCTCTCAAACAACGAACATCTCTCTCCCTAAGCAAAGCACAATAGACAAATGCATCCATCCGTCCACATTTATCTATCTAAGAGAGAGGAGCAACACATCACAGCCTTAAATTTTTGTCGCCATTACCTATCTTTACAGCTCACCTCTCAGTTGGAGTCTGCATATTTATCTTGGATGAGCTAAATTGCATAGATCGAATCTGCCACTACTCACTGTCACTTCCAGGTATTGGTATTTTTTTTTTGGAAAGTTTTTTTTTTTTTTTTTTTGGAAAGAGGTATTGGTATTTTTTTTTTTTTTTTTTTTTTTTTTTTTTTTTTTTAAAATACCAATAAAAAAAAAAAAATAGGTATTGGTATTTTACTTCTCGTGGAAGAATGTTTAGCTCGCCTGTTCTAGATTCTGGTCGGATGTTTGTATTGTCTGTGTTTCTAGTAATATTTGCCTCTGCTAGGTTAATTGCCAACTGAAAAATGTTTATAATTCCTCTCGTAAGAGTTGGAGAGTAAACTTTACCTTGAATCGATGAGCTGGAGACTCAGATTCTATAAGTTGTTTGCTATAATCATGTTACTCACTGATTTGCATTCATCAGACAAATATGAAGTTAAGAAGATGGACTTTGAGTCAATTTTCCGCAAGAATGTCAGGATATTCGATGCTTTTGTGGAACTAACGACATTTGCTTTACTTTTGCAGGAAGCTATAGCTACCTGGTTAAATTTTTACGTGGCTCACTGTCACGTCACTAAACTACAAGCGATCACATGTTATGATTTATTATAACTTTATTATATCTCGACAATGGGAAGTTCGTCAGGGAATTTCCTGCAGTTGCTTTTCTGCATGATTTTGCTGTCTGGTCAATCAAAGCACACTGAAGCGCTCAGTCCCGATGGTATGATTTCAACTCATTGTCTGACTTCCACTTATAAGTGGTGAGCCTGTTAATTGTGAAAACAATAGCGAGCTTCGTGGATTTTATCGATTATATCTTCAATTTTAGGTCAAGCTTTGGTCAACTTTAGGACATCTATAATTAGCTCAGATGGTATCCTTCTTGAATGGACCCCAGAGGATGATGATCCATGTGGATGGAGAGGAGTAAAATGTGATGTCAAGTCAAGAAGAGTTACAGCCTTGTAAGTTCTTGGTATTTCGGGATGTATAAAGTTGTTTGATATAACATGTTATTAATGTTATGTTAAGTTTCTGCCCATACTGCTCCATGTGATTTGCATATTTCTTTTGTGCAGGAGCCTCTCTAACCACAAACTGAATGGGCCTATTTTGCCAGACTTCGGGAAGCTTGACCAGCTGCAATTTCTGTATGGAACTTAAATTTCTTCTTTCTGGCATCCACTATATTACTGAAGCTTATGTGATTACTTGTTTATAGAGCTCTTCATGACAATAATTTATATGGCGCCATACCACCAGAGTTGGGGAACTGCACACAGTTACAGTCACTGTAAGCAACTGGCTCTGATGCTGATAAAACTTCTGGAAATTTTAAAGCATGATCTTTGGAATGGAAGTTTGTGATAGTGTTTGCTTGTTTTGAGGAGCACAATTGTGTAAGTTGCGTCAATACTGACACAATTACCATTTATACAGCTACTTGCAAGGTAACTACTTTAGTGGAGTGATTCCTAATGAACTGGGAAACCTTTCTCGGCTGGAGAAACTGTAAGTAACTTTTGGACCTGCTAATAATTGTCAGTGCTACAGTAATTAGATAGTTCGAAATTTTCTGTTATTTGTTATGAAATATATGATAGGTGGAAAATATGAAGATTTGGTAGCTGGCAAATATATCTTTGTTTGTACGTGAATTAAATTGGGAACCTACTCAAGTTACTCGTTGAGAACAACAGTTTTATCAGTATAACATTTTCTGTAAATGTGCAATCAGTATTTTGCAAATATTGTTTCTTTATGTACATGTTCAGCAATTCATTTTTGGACAGCGCCGAAATGTCTCAGTTAACATTTTATCATGCACTACTATGTCAGGGATCTCTCTAGCAACTCTCTCAGTGGAAACATTCCTGCTTCACTTGGGAAGCTAACCAAGCTCTCAAGTTTGTGAGTAGCGAATCGGCTTTCCTTATTTGCATTATTACTTCATTGCTCTAATTCAGTACATCCTGTCATATTTGAAGCAACGTATCGACAAACTTTTTGGCGGGACCTATACCTACTGATGGTGTTCTTGCAAACTTTCAAAATGATTCGTAAGTGATACATCATTACTGATGTTCCTTTTTGGGAAAATCTTGTTCCTCTTTCCCTTTACATAATATGATTGAACAGTTCCATTCTTCTTTCTAAATTCTACCCCCATTCTTACGCTTCAAATTCTAAATTCCATTCCTGATTAACTGCCTTGCTTTTAGCTTTGTCGGTAATCTTGAGTTGTGTGGCAAGCAAATCCAAGCATGCAAGGGTGATCCTTCAGGGTCACACCCTAGTCATTCAGGTAACGTTTTTGGCAGAAAAAATTTCCCATCACTCTTGAAATTGGTATAGATCAATAATGACTCTCTGGACAGTCTGATCCATCTGAATATGCAAAGAATCTATGAGTTGTTGGTTGATATACTCATTAATTGCTGTGCAGAAGTAATTACCCCAAAGACTCTGAGTTCCTTTTTATATCTAAATTACCATACTGCAGTGCGATTATGTGTAACATTAATAGTACTAACCCTAATCAATGTTGTAATTGTAGACCCATTACAGGCGAAAAAGAATTCCGGGAGGCTTTTTGTCAGTGCAGTAGCCACTGTCGGTGCATTGCTTCTGGTTGCACTTATGTGTTTCTGGGGCTGTTACCTATACAAAAGGCTTGGTAAGAACGATGCCAAAGGCCTTGCTGTTGATGTGAGTGGAGGTACGCATCTTACACTTATAGGCTCATAATTTCTGTTTCTTCCATCTATTATTTGATCAGGCCAGCCTGGACTTTTGCATCGTATGAGTTTTTTCTGTTTTAATGTTACTTGCAGGAGCCTCAATTGTAATGTTCCATGGAGACCTGCCTTACTCCTCAAAGGATGTTATCAGGAAATTGGAGAGTTTAAATGAAGAGCATATAATTGGTGCTGGAGGCTTTGGCACAGTGTACAAACTCACAATGGATGACGGCAATATGTTTGCCTTGAAAAGAATTATGAAGAAACATGAGAGTTTCGACCGTTGTTTCGAACGAGAGCTTGAAATTCTTGGAAGCATCAAACACAGATACCTGGTTAACCTCCGAGGATATTGCAATTCTCCGACATCCAAATTATTGATATACGATTTCCTATCAGGAGGCAGCCTCGATGAAGCTCTTCATGGTGAGGAATTCGTTTATTGATTTTTTTTGTCCTTCATTTCTGGTAGATATATTCTGAGCGCTGGTCTCTATCGTTTACGCAGAGAAAGCAGAGCAGCTAGATTGGGATGCTCGTTTAAATGTCATCATGGGAGCTGCAAAAGGCCTTGCCTATCTGCATCATGACTGTTCGCCTCGAATCATCCACCGTGATATCAAGGCAAGCAACATATTGCTTGATGGGTATTTCAATGCACGAGTCTCCGACTTTGGACTTGCTAAATTGCTGGAGGATGAGGAATCCCACATAACAACAATAGTTGCGGGCACATTTGGTTACCTAGCTCCTGGTAAGTCCAACGAACGACTAGTATTACCCCTTATCTTGTCTTTAGCACATTCGAGCAGCAATACTTGTCCAATGCTGACCTCCAAAATAAATTTTGTGCAGAGTATATGCAGAGCGGCAGAGCTACGGAGAAAACCGATGTTTACAGTTTTGGGGTTTTGGTTCTTGAAATCATAAGTGGAAAACGGCCTACCGATAATTCTTTCATCGAGAGGGGCCTCAACATTGTTGGATGGGTATGGCCTTCTCTGTTCTATTCGTCTTTTTTTATAACCATCTCAATGTGCTGCTACTCTTTAAAAAGCAATAACTATCCTTATAGTAAGATACCCATGTTCGATTTTATATTTTCTGCAGTTAAATTACTTAGTCGCCGAAAGCAGACAGCGAGAAATACTCGACCCACACTGCGAAGGAGTGGAGCTGGAAACCCTCGATGCCTTACTTTCAATCGCCATACAATGCGTTTCTTCAACCACTGAAGATCGACCCACTATGCATAGGGTGGTTCAAATTCTCGAATCCGAAGTGATGACTCCGTGCCCTAGTGATTTCTACGACTCAAATTCAGATTCGGGAAACGTATAGTGCAAAGTAAGTGATCAATCCGTGCATTATTATCCAACTGCAATCGTGTTGAGAAAAGCATATTTTAAATTTCTTATTGCCCGTTGGTTGAATATGAACTGTAAATGAAATATCAGAGACTTGAGTATTCTCCGCTTGTAATTGTCGTCACATTTTATGTAATATTTCAATTTCCAAGTCGTTAGTACGGCCGAAAACTTGAAAACGCTCATCTTTTTGTTTCGATTATGTTGCTTTGGGAGGTTGATTTCGAGCCTACTATAATAGTAAACTAGGTGAAGATGTTTCGATTTATTACATGCTAATAGGTTAATTAATTGCTCCAAGAAAAATATTAGGTTTCTAGCTCTACATATTAATTTTAGAATGAAGGAAAACGAAAATAAGAGGGTGAATGAGCCTATTTTAATTATATGGGAATAAAAACAGCTGTGCACAATAAATATTCACATCGTATAGGTGTGAATTTTTTGATGCATACGCTCAAAACAAAAAACGCACCACCTCTATATATAATTACTACATCGAAACAAAATATATACATTTTATTTTTTCATGGATGAATCACGATCTTCTGCAAGGTCGAGATTATTCTGGCTTTGGCAAAGATGCAAAAGAAAAGAAGATATTCATGAGAATAATGGTAAGAAAGTTGGCGAAGGAGATGCTGGGAAGGATGTTTATTACGGAGATTATGGGCTGGTAAATAATATCTACGACGAAGATTGTTTCTTTCCATGGAAACAACAGAAGAAAATGGTGGTTGAAGCCATGAAAGAACATGAGAAAGCAATTACCGAAATTACGAAGAAAAAGAGTATTGCTTTCGCTGCTGCCAAGGGAAGAAGACGAAGACAAGAAGAATGAGAAGTGAAGATGAGATCTCATTTACTGTTATTATCTATTTCTATTATTAGCTTATTGATATGATTGAAACTTACTGAATTACAGTTACCTTACATCAATTAAATCCATAAATACAATATGAATGAACGGAGTTTAATGTATCTTTCGCGTTATGTAGTAAAATATTGATTTGGTGAGCTCAAGTTTGTAGTATATGGACTGAATATCTTTGGTCTTTATCTCTGAAAACATCAATGGGGTCACCAATGAAGTAAATAAACCGAAAAAAGGAAATCCCACCTTGTTACACAAGATTTGAGATTGTCTGAACCATTCCAAATATTATAGAAACAAATAAAGAAAAAAGATGATGAGATCTTATTCTATGTTTGAAATTACAAACATTCTCTGACGACGATTACCAATTTTATTTTATTCTCTTTGATTAAATATTGGAATGATTAAAGCATCCAAGAAATGAAATAGTAGTTGTGATGGAGCAGGAAAGTCTCAACCATGCACTTAAAGATACGAACGTCACTTCTTGCCTCATTCTCCTAAGTCCTAACAACTCCCAAGATAATATCATCAAGCACCATGTAATAACTATATAATAATATAGTTATATAAATTGTAAACTTAAATTATAAAATCGTGGATGCTATCGCTTGAAAATTCCCATCAAGGTACAGTCTCTTGGCCATGATTAATTAACAAAGAAAATTAAATACTCCCAGAATATCACAGGCCATATAAAAACGCTCGGATACTAATCATGCTTTGCTTCATGAAATCAGATGTGATTAACTGATGCTATCGTTCTTTCATAATAGATAGCGATATATAAATATGTGTGTGTGTGTATTATATAAACTGCCTCGGAGAAGAGTAACATCATCAAACAACTGCAGAGTAATGGTCTAACGGCTACTAATCATCTTACACGTCGAAAGTCTCAAGACTTATATAGTATAAGACATCCTCGAATGATTATTATCCTCTAATTAAAAATTAATTACATGCCAATCACTATATTATCTCAATGGTCGTTTGTGTTAGAAAGTCACCACATCTGACCACACTTCCCAATAAATACAACCTTGACAATTTTCCGCATGTAGACAGACATTCATTCTATTGTATTGTATATATATATATATATATATATATATATATATATATATTTAAAAAAAAAAAGAATATTAAAGTACGTGTGTAAGTACGTATTTACTTCACAATCCATTTACACGTACAAGCTAACCGCACATTATTAAAAACAGAAGAAAAGGATTACGACGGAATTAAATAACGATTATAATAATAAGCACCTATTTAGTAGAGTGGTTGGAGTAGTTAAAGAAATAATGTCCTTACTCTCCCCTATTAGCCCCATCCAAACAATTCTATTGCGATTTTAATAATAAACCAAGGAATATATAAACAACCACTAATCCACAGACACCCCACTCCTCAAAATCTCAACTTTCACACACACACACACACACACACACACACACACACACATACATGTAAAATACAAACTACAATGAAGAACAACACAAAGCCCAAGTCGTCGCATGCGCCGGCGTCATCAGCATCACAGCAACTCAGATGGAAACCCTTGGCGATATCTAAATGTTGTTCCTCAGACGACCACGTAATATTCAGAAGCTTCAGCAAATGCAGGCCATCAAAGTCAGAGTTCTCCAAGAACATAGCACCAATTCCTTCCTTTCGAAAGCTCCATTCTTTCTCTGACGTCAGCCGCTCTTCCTCGGCAAGGCTTACTGAGGATCTTGCCCAGTCTTTCGGCGGGGATTTGTACGATTTTCAGGTGAGTGAACTGAAGGGAGTTACTCAGAATTTTTCGGGCAACTTCTTGCTGGGCGAGGGTGGTTTTGGGAGGGTTTATAAGGGATACGTAGATGAGAGTTTGAGGGCTGGCTTGAGGGCTCAAGCTGTTGCTGTGAAGCTCCCTTGACATTGAAGGGTTGCAAGGACACAGAGAATGGCTCGTAAGTGTTTTAACATGCGTTTGTTTATGTGCTGTGTGAATTGTCCGATTGTAATGAATTTGTCCTCTTTTCGAAGGCCGAGGTGATATTTCTCGGGCAGTTGAGGCATCCGAATTTGGTTAAGTTGATAGGCTACTGCTGCGAAGATGAAGAGAGGCTTCTTGTCTATGAGTTCATGCCTAGAGGAAGCTTGGAGAATCATTTGTTCAAGAGTAAGAGATAGTGTTTTGCTTGAATTTTTTCTATTTAAGTTTTAAATTGACCAAAGATTTGATTTTTTTTATATATAAAAAAAAAACAGGGTTGTCAATATCACTTCCATGGGCAACAAGATTGAAGATTGCAACTGGCGCAGCTAAGGGAGTTGCATTCTTGCACTGTGCTGAGACACCTGTCATATACAGGGATTTCAAGACTTCTAACATCTTACTAGATTCTGTGAGTGTGTTAGGCTTAAAACAGAGCTTCTGCACATAAAAAATTCAATCAAAAACCTAAAATTATTCGGTCTCTTTTATAGGATTTCAATGCGAAACTATCAGATTTTGGACTAGCAAAGATGGGACCTGAAGGATCGGAATCCCACGTCACCACTCGGGTCATGGGAACCTATGGCTACGCTGCCCCTGAATATGTCAGCACAGGTAAATTTCTATCCTCCTATACTATATGGGTATATCTATATATTTACATACATCACTTGTATGCATAATCACGTCAAATGTTAAAACTAAGCAGGTCATCTAACCACAAAGAGCGACGTCTACAGTTTCGGTGTGGTTCTCCTAGAACTACTAACGGGCAGGAGGGCAGTGGACAAGAAAAGGCCAAAGGGTCAACAGAACTTAGTCGATTGGACCCAACCGTACTTAACAAGCAGCAGAAGACTACGCTGCATAGTCGACCCGAGGCTTTCGGGTCAGTACTCCGTGAAAGGGGCTAAGGAAATGGGCCTACTAGCACAAAAATGTGTGAGCTTGAACCCCAAAGATAGGCCCAAGATGCCCGAGATCATACAAACTCTTGAGTTCTTGCAAGAGTTGAAGGACATGGCTGTGACTCATGGGCATTGGCCGCTGTCTCCTAAATCGGGGAAGAATGTCGGGTATCAGTCAAGAGGGAGGAGAGAGATGGGAGGGTTTGGGTGTAAGAGTGCTGCAGTTGCTGCCACACCAAGAAGCAAATAATGATGTGTATCTCTACTTATGTAATGTGTATGTGTATATATATAAGAATAATTGTGAAGCTGGCCGTGCAAGTTATGTGAAGAAGTGAACACTTGTGATGTGCGCATATTTCGGTTACGTGTAAAGGCAATAGAGTATGACAATATGTGGTTATAGTCTTCATCATAAGAAGCTCCAAAGCCTACACTAACAATACTACGACGTACTAAGATAAGGACAGCCTAAAAAAACAAAGGAAGGAGCGAAATGCAGCCAAATTGCAACGACCCTAAAGAGTGTTAGTTAATGCATCAAAAATGGGGAGAAAGCAGAAGCAAAATGCTCATGAAACTTAATAATGTATTCTCTTTTCAGAACATGATAAGCCATGGTTTAACAGTCACAAGAAAACAATTATCTGGTAATAAAACATCGCACAAGGTGTAACCTAATTCTGATATAACACAAACATGACATATTAGATTTCGATTCTTCAAAGGTTGGCATTAGAAGCAAATTAGTTACCCTCGTACTTTGGATCCGCCGTCACATAATGATACGCAATCACCAGAGCAAATATAAAGATTCCCAGCAAGTTGGCTAACACACCCAAGCCCTGATCGTCAATCATCTGTTAAAATAGAGCAAAAAGAAATATAAACCCAGAGTAATCAAAGATCCAATATAATAAGGAAAATCAGCTTATCATTACCATTTACCAGCACTAAATGAAAACTGCAACTCAATAAGAGCTCTGGAAAAAGAACAAAAATGAAGAACTTGCTTAAACTTACGGTGGAAACGGCAGAATTTTCTGACAAACGGAGTCTCTCCGATCAGTAAGCTAAGCAATCGTCTGCCGTCGGAGAAATCTACCGATTATATACAAATCCTAGCAAACAGTTCTATTTGTCAAAGGGTAGGGACAATGTAATCAGGCCCAAATAGTTAGGCTCAATTCTGAAGGCCCAATACGATATCAAAGCGGCCCAACAAGATTACAATTTGTCGGCCCAAATAATGCATTTATCGTTCAAAATAACCTAACCACAAACAATTATATGCAAATGTAGCGCATGAATCACTGTCCCCATATATGTTCAAATAATCTGATGCGTTGAATTTTAAATCCTGATGTTCAGAAATTTTATTTATTTTTTATTAACTCCTTTTATTCTATATTCCACCATATCATAAAACCATTATCACCGTAAGATCAAAAATAAATAAACACAACTAGTTTATTCCTTATTTTATGATGCTCAATTTGATATTCATATCATATATTTTTAGATAATTATACAAATTTTAACAAAGTGGGACAGAAATTGTGGAAGAGACGATTTCAACCGGCAAATGTAGATTACAAAGGCAGAAATTAATCCATAATTTTTCCCTGATTCCCAAAAAATCGAACATCTTCCTCCAAAAAAAAAATTAATAATAGAAAAATTATAAATAAAATTCCAAGAAACTTTTTTTAGAAAGCCTCCTCAACTACAAACTCGGCTCCGATCGGTAAATGATCGCTAGGGTGAAAATAATTCGGCAAACCGCCGCCTACATCGGCGGATTCTCTCTCGGGCAAGTCGAGATAGCTAATAGGTTTGATGCCTACGAAAGGCGAGAATAATATATAGTCGAGCGTGCCCGTAAACCCAGGCGTAAAGTTAGTAAACTCGGGCTCTCCTCTAGTCGAGGCGTAAACGCTCGACAATTGAATAATAGGCAACTCATCAGCCAATTCAGCGCCCGACGAGACCAAATATTGATACACCTAAATGAAATAAAAAGAAACTTCATTTGCGCTTCAATTTAACAGAAGAAAGGCGCAAACTTTACAAGACTTACGGGGTCGCCAGGGACAGAGTTGAAGTCGCCGGCAACTATTAATGAAGGGGTGCAGTCGAATTGTGATGAAACTTTGTTCTTGAAGTTGGATAGGCGTGAAAGAAGGTACTTAGCTTGCGCTATCTTCACGTCGGCCCATTCTGGATCCCTATATCAGTTTTTCGAAAGGATTATTCGTTCGTAAAAACTGATGTCGTTGATGGGCAAAGCTTTTCTTACCAGTAAATGTGAGTGTTGGCGATGATGGTGATGTGATGAGAGGAAGGATTCTTGAGCCTGAGTGCAGCCATGATTCCAACGCAGTCGCGCTTTAATCTTACACGATGGTCGTTGGGATCTCCGTGAGCGCTTTCATTATCTTTGCACTCTGAGCCTGAAAAAAAAAATTTTTTTAAAAAAAAAAAGAAGAAAATTTTGACATTAGCCTCGAGGAGGCTCAATGAAAGCGGCTAGGAATCATCTAACGCGGATTGAATAGTCGAACTGAATCATGGCCTCATTTAAGAAAGAAGGATGGATACCAGAATTTGCTTCTTTTTCACTCACATCAGTGGGCGAATGCTCGATTTCGTCTGCAGCTTGATGGTCCACTAAATCATTGTAGTATAATTTCTCTTCTATAACCAACTCTGCACTAATTAGGATTTCAGAAAGAACTGATAAGTATGCCTTAAAAAATTAAAGGCATTCAGAGAGTTTAACAGTCGATGTTGTATGAAGATTCTGAAATGTTTCTGATCATGGCCGTAACAGGTGAAGGCAAAGAGAGTAAAGTTTGTATTCGTGTGGAAAGAAGAGAAGCTAGCAAACCTTTTCGGCTTATAAAAAATTCCACATCCATCGCGTTTTCTCCCGGTTCTTTGAACGTAGATACTCGAATAGCCAAGGTTCTCCATGTTCTTCTTATAAAATGCATCATACTCGTCTACTTCCTGGTTTATATCAAACATTTGTTGACACCACGCCAGAGAGAAAATATACGTGTAGAATATCAAGGTTAAAGTCGATAAAAAATTTCAGGACAAATTCGAAAAAGAAACCTGCAGACAAAAGAAATCTGCTTCGAGGCCCTTAAGAACTGTTAAAACGGATTGGGAACGAGCTTTCCACCTAGAAACATATTTTGCAGATGCAAATAATATAAAAATATTACATGCCAATCTCCAACTTCACAGAAGAAAAATGGTAACTTTGAGAAATATCATGTATTTGACGACATAAAGCTTACTTGAGACAAGGAGCAGGTGAGTGAGTAAAATATGCACTCTTCACATACGCCTGAAATTGTACCAATTAGCCAAAGAAGTTAACAGATATAATATAATCATAGAACTATAAGTCCTTTGCAGACCAACAGAGATAACTGAGCTGCACAGTTAACATCCACAATTACCTGCGCCAAAATATTATAAGATACAAGGCTGAATTTGAACCCTGTATGAAAAAACACTGAAATCTTCAGCAGCCATTGGAAATCAGATCTAACCAGAGAAAAAAAAAAAAGAAGGATGAAGGGAAACTAGAATTCAAATCAAATAGCAGAGAGCACAGACCATCAGGTCTACTGATTGAGGTAATTTCCTTCTGCTCAATCGGCACAAACTTTCGACAAAGTGGCGAAGGAAGCGACGTACTCATCTTTCTGCAACAAGCTACTCTGCAAGTCATTTACGAAATCACAAACGAGCGCGAGCATAGATTCATCTTAATTCATAAACAAATTCCTGAAAGCAAAAAACAAAAAGAAAAATATTAATACCTTAATTGAGGTACCACCAAGAAAGGGTGCCTCAACATTGCCTATGCAATTAACCGATAGTAAAAAGACGAACTTTATCTCAGTTGCTCGGCGACGGTGATGAACAGCTTAGTAGTTCTATTTCATGCCCTGCACGTGAGACTCACGCGCACTGTAGACGGAATTGGATTGGGCTTTTCAATATGGGCCATGGTGGCCCATATTATGAAGATCTTGCCCAAGCCAATCAGTACTATTAAATATAACTTATTAAGTGGTTTTTTCCATCTAACTCTTCTTTATTTATGGTTGTATTAATCAATTATTGGCATTGCAATGGTTGCTACCAAGAAGGTGATTGACCCTATAAAAAGTTAAGACAACTTAGTCAAGCAATAGTTAGTGTCGATATCAATTCAACGAATGGTCCAAAGAAAAAATAATGACAATAAGTAATAGCTCAATCATTCGATTTTGAATCCATTGGCAACGATTATTACACCTAACTTCAGTTCAACACCACTAATCCTCTCCAAAACAAAAATAAATATTGATTTCAATCTAAGAGGGAACCCTCGATGTCGTCTAAGAATTAATAAAAGGAAACCCCCATTTGCATTATCATTATATATTTATTCAGTTGTCTCTGATTATCTTGTTTAAACAGAGTAGCTAGCCACGTTTCCATAGGAAAATACTTGTGATGTTTCTATTCAAATATTATGTTCTTCTATATTATGGAAGTAGCGAGGGCCTATTTATAACATTGCATGTGGAATCAAATAGAAGTTCGTGGGCTCATGCAGAGACAAATTTGTTTAATTAAATGGTTCGAATTGATTGATGTAATAGAATTGTTTGTTAATTTTAGGTTAGACGTCTTCTTCTCCAACTGGATCGTCCAATAGCTGATGGGATTTTGAGAACATCGCCATCATGGTGATTAAAATAGGCATATATTAGGTCATTTTCATGGGTGTCAAGCCAACTCATTAAAATAGTAATGAGCGTGATAAGAAACTGCCGATGAGAATCCAACAAAAGCCAAAAATATTGAAACTTCATGTGATAGAAAAAGGATAAGATAAATGAGCCGCCGAGCTAGATTCTTGTGTTAATGTGGACTAGCTCAGCATTGACAATGTCGAGCTAACATTCCAGCCAACATTGTTGTCTGTGAATTGGTCAACATTCGATTTTATCTTTCATGTTCAAAAAACCGTTTAACATTTCTTTAGACGATTTATTTAGTGATATGCAGGACGTGGTAAAGTGCTAAAACGAGTAAAATCGTGTGGAAAGCGTATGGAGTAGCTTGAACGAGTTTTGGAAGGAAGCATACTAAATATAGCATGCTTGGAGTTCAAGTCAAGCAACTACCATAATTAGAAGATCTGAATATCAAAGGAGAATCAGTAAATCGGTTACCATAAATAGAAGATAAGAGATGAGCCAATTATGTGAGAAGATTCGAACTAAATATATACTATATTTAGAGAGATCTTCGAGGAAATATTCAAGGGATCTTTTACCGATTCAAACGAGAGCCAAAATCTATATATAAGAGTTGATTTCGAGCTGCTATGTTGGGGCTTACACGGGAGACTTTCGAGTGCTATCATGGAGTACTTTTGAGCGACATGTTGAGCGAAAAATATATCGAGTTTTGAGCGAGTATTTTAGATTACGGGAGTTTGTTTTTAGTCTAGCTTTTCAAATGTCGAAAGACTTTGTAGGTTTGCAGAATCATTTGATTCGTAGTTTCACTAGGCTTGTTTTTTACTATCTATTTATAGTCTTTTGTAATCCATCTTTATAATGGATTTTGCGCCTTGAGGCACGCAGCAAGTTTCTGACTTACTGCACAACTTTTACATCTCGTGCCAATCAGTTTTCATCACTCAGTATTCTTATTCCGCTGTGCGCTTTGAGTGTTAGATCGGGTGTTGACCCAACATTTCATCCAACATCAGTTTTCTACTTAGTGTTTTTACATCCATTCTAACGGGGCCCACTTCTTGAATTACTATTTTTTTTTAGAAAGGAGGGCTATTTCCAATCTTTATATTAACAAGTATCATATGATAGCAAGTAAAGAAAACTATTCCAAAAAGTGTAATAGATCTCATCTCATCGACACACATACACAAACATTCAATGCAGTCGACGCGTAATTCGATGAGATTCGTCACATGTTATTTATTGGTCTAAAATAGCTTGACGCTATTGTTGTCATATGTCTCGAGTTTCAGGCCACAAATCCAATCTATAATCACTAAGACACATACATATAAATAAATGCGTATGTAAAGGTAAACCACCTCTAACGTTAAACACCAAAATGAAAACAGAATAAGTGTCGGTTCATAGCTGTCCATCCTTCTTGGGTTGTCTTCCTATTCTCTGCCTAAACAAGAAAATAAATAAACAAATAAAACAAACATATATATATGTATATTATAGATACATGTTCACTTTATCACTCGTTTGGTAAAATTCTTTTCCTTGGTTTGGGCTGTTTTCGTCGGCTTTGCGATTTAAGGTGGCATTTGGTGTAAGCATTTAATTGCACCTTCAATGCTGTAATAAATTAGTCTCCTCTCATCAGATAAAGCGCCGGATTATTGCTTCTTTTCTTATTTTTTTTTCATAAAAAAATAAATTCTTTATTACACACACAGATGATGAGTGGAATGAAACAGGCATGGCTGTACATGCTTGTCGCCATGATCATCCTTCTCAGAGCTCAATCTTCCTATGTTAATATCACTATTCTCCATACTGCTGTGGCAAAAGGAGCAGGTCAATACTCAATAGTACAACCTTAAAAAAAAAAAGAAAATACTATAATTCAATTACTCTCTCATTATCATTTCATTTCCTGGTAATAATAATCCTTCAAAAAAATCATGCTCAGTTTGTTTAGATGGGAGCCCACCTGCGTATCATCTTGACAGAGGATATGGAACTGGTATCAACAACTGGTTAATTCAGATTGAGGTAATTATTTCTCATGATTAAAGTGAGAAAGGAGGGAAAAAATAAAGGTGCTGACTTTTATCTGTGTTTTTCCTCAGGGCGGAGGATGGTGTAATAACGTCACTAGCTGCCTCGCGCGTATGAACAATCGCCTGGGCTCGTCGAAGAAGATGGCAACACAGATTCCTTTCTCTGGGATTTTGAACGGCAGGGCTCAGTTTAATCCTGGTAATCTGATGATTTCGAAGGATGAAAAAGTGTTGGAAGATTCACAGTAAACGTAAGAGCTGTTCTTGGCGATTTTTCGCAGATTTCTATAACTGGAATAGAGTGAAAGTTAGGTACTGCGATGGCTCATCGTTCACCGGCGACGTCGGAGAAGTAAATACGGTGAAGAATCCGACTTATTACGATCAAAGTTCGAAGCTCTTTGATAATGTTTTTATCGGCTTTTTCGCCTGATTAATGGTAGTTGGAAAAAAAAAATGATCAGATTACGAAGCTTTACTACAGAGGAGCTCGAGTGTTCTTGGCTGTAATGGAAGATTTGCTGGCCAAGGGAATGAGAAACGCCGAGAATGTAATGAATTTTGTCTTCGTTGAATTTCAAGATTCATTTTTTAAATAAAACTTTAAAAAATTGAATAAATATTAGGCTATTTTATCTGGGTGCTCGGCTGGGGGATTGACATCGATTCTTCATTGTGATAGCTTCAAAGCTTTGCTTCCCATGGGAACTAAAGTCAAGTGCATTTCAGATGCTGGCTTTTTCATCAATGTGTAAGGCCCTTTTCCTATTATTATTACCATTTTCTGGGAAATTAAGGTTCTTTAGTAAGTTACATTCATATTTACTTTTGAGTGATTTTCAGGAAAGATGTGTCTCAAGAACCACACATTCAAGCTTACTTCAACGACATCATCGCCACACACGTAACTAACTTCTTCTTTTGATGTAATAATTAATTCCCAATTAAAAATTTTAGTTTCTGAGTGAAGTAGCGTTCTTGCAGGGATCAGTAAAGAACTTGCCTCAAGCCTGTACCTCGAAGATGAACCCCAATCTTGTAAGGGATTGATTGTTGATCTTTTCTTTATCGGGCCTACAAGGCCCGACCCGGCCCGACCCAGTTGATGATATGTCTGCTGCAAAAATACTCCCATTTTCAGTGCTTTTTCCCTCAGTACATGGCGAGATATGTAAGGACGCCCTTGTTCATACTAAACGCAGCTTACGATTCATGGCAGGTGCTGATTACTTTCCATACATACAACTATTACGTTACACGTTATTAAGGACGTTAGAACGAACGTAGTTCTCTGAATCATTATTTGGAATAATAAATTTGATTCTTCAGATAAAGAATGTGTTGGCGCCCGGCGTGGCGGATCCGATGGGCAAGTGGCAAGATTGCAAGACCGATATAACAAAGTGTTCGTCCTTGCAAATTCAGACAATGCAGAGTGAGTCTTAGTTAGTTAGTCCCATTTTCTCTGATGAAGCAAAGCAAAGCAACCTTCGACTGTGTGATCTTGATGATAGGTATATCTATAATTTAATTTCAGGATTCAGATTGGAGTTTCTCAATGCTTTGTCTGGATTAGGGCCTTCAATATCAAGAGGATACTTCATAAACTCTTGCTTTGCTCATTGCCAGACTGAGATGCAAGAAACATGGCTAATGACTGATTCCCCCAAGCTATATAACAAGGTATATTATACTCTCTCTCTCTCTATATATATATATATATTATATTATATCTCATGGTAATGTTGTTATTTCATGATGTGGATGCAAAATTGCAGACGATTGGTGGAGCAGTAGGAGATTGGTTTAATGACAGAAGCCCATTTCAGCAGATTGATTGTCCTTACCCATGCGACAAAACATGTCGTAACACAGTTTATGATCCACAAGTATAGATCCATTCATTATTATTTCTTATAGTAGATAGGGCTATTTCGTTGTGTGCATAGAGAGGTATGATACACAACAGAGAGATGAAATGAACAAGAGGGAAATGAATAACGCTGTCCAATTCAATTGTAAGAAATAGGAAATGCTAAACATTGTCACGAACAATCTTTTCTTTGCATTTAACGTTTCGAAGAAAAAGAGACTTTCGTCAAGGAAGAGTATGTGATCTTCTTGCTCTGGGCTTGTAGAGTATGTGATCTCCCTTCATCTCTGAGAATCACAGTATTGAGGAAAATCACACAAGCAAGGACTCTTACGCACCTGAAATCACGCAAGGAAAACGGATTGTAAAAAGTTAAAACAATATGGAACCAGTGTTTTGTCAAAGAGGATTGAAGCCCACCTTTCGTAAAGTAAACGATACTCTCCTCGAACTCCTACGTATCAGTTCGTCATTCACTCTATCGACCTGAATCCATTTCGCCTTTCCTTGACAATATGAAGAGGGAAATACGATCCGAAAAAATACTACATTACCGAATATGCTCTCACATACCTTGTGGTGTGGAATATAGTGATGCCACGCATACCTCGCCTCTCCCGACAAAAGCAGCATGGATCTTGGCGGAAGATATACCGCTTTCCTTACAAAGTTCGAATCTTTTTCAGACGTGTTCTTTCCCTCTTCGCAGTTTTGGGTAGGCGTTAAAGCCCATACGCCCGTCGAATACTTTCTGAATTCCATGATGCACGGGCCCGCCAGCGAAAGGCTGAAAATCAGTCCTTCGAAAGCTGAATGTGTGTCTATGTGTGGAGACAATCCCACGCCAGGCGGGTATTCGTTGACCTGTCGTTTTATTGGGGGGAAAAAGGTCGAGTTTTCTTTCCCAAGATTTGGGTTTTTCAAGAAAAGGGCAAACTTGCCGTTAGTTGATCGAGCGTTGAGTATTCGGCGAAGTTAAACGCTTGGCATGATTTGATCCTCTCGAGTATGGGAGACACAAACGAAGGAAGCCCGCCCATGTATTGCTTTGTGTTGACGTTCCTTATCTAAATGACTTGCAGCGGTAACAAACAGAACACAAAATCGATTTAAAAGAAAAAAGGGGCATAAGAACTTACGTCGTAACAAAATTCATATCCATAGTGCTGGACTCTTCTCTTTGCAAGGCGTTGCCATGGCTGACCATCCACTGCCAAGAGCATTTCCTGCAATAAAAATGGCAGAAGACTTGAGAACTCTCAGGCTCAGACAATAAAAAGTACATAAGATCGCATATTCTGATTTCTCAACTTGCTCTTCCTCGGCTGTAATGAAATCGTGCACCAACTGAAGCCCGGGAATTCCCAACTCTAAAGCTGTTGTTGACACTAAAACCGAATCTTCGCCTTTAACCTGCCATAGCGCATAGAAGCCACCGATAAACATACGATTACATTACGGTTTTAGGGATCCTATATTGATCTCGAAATCTTCTTTAGGAAGAGGGCTGAATCTGAGAGTACCTTACCGAGCGATTGAACTGAATACTGTATGCGCAAGAAACGTCCTCCAAGGTCATGACATGGATGGCCATTCAAGGCCTTCATGGCAGTTTCTGCGCTGGTTTCTTCGCTGTAAGAGACGATAACGCGGGTCCCGCTTTCATCGGCGGCGAACACTCCTTTCACTTCGCCGTATTTCCCAAACGCGGAAGCTATGGCATCGTAGGATAGGCCAACGCTTGGCCCGCAATTAGCCACGTAGAGGTGAGGGCTAATCAGGCCATCTCTTGCCTTGGGCGGTGTAAATCGAGGTAAGCCCATGAGAGCTAAGAAATGCTTACGGTGGTTGGCTTCTTTCTTCCAATAATGCTAACGAATTACACCATAAAATCAAAGAGACAAGATTTCAGCAGACTACCTAATGAATTCCCAAAACACATAAGGGCACACACTCTTCCCCGTCATTATTTTCTCAGCAAAATCCGTTCTTTATATGAACGGAACCCATCAACGGCAAACGCCGAAGATAAACAAAAATGTTTCTACACTAATCCAAATCATACATGAACATGGACCTCGGTTGGATTCGGAGACATTGTATAGGAGCTGAAATACTACTATACTAGCATTTAAATGGAAAAAAAAAATAATAGGACAAAAGAAAACATATAGAACCTGCGCAACGGAGGAGGAGAAGATTGCCGGCGAAATCTGAAAAGAAAAAAAAAAAAAAAACTTTTTCGGGTGTGTTTCAGGGTTGTATTCGATCCGGGTCTTGCAAATCGCATGACATAAAAATCGCATCTTTGACGGTTTTTCTCGAACGTATAGAAATTAGAAATATCGATTTTACAATAGTGCTAATTTACGAGATGCATCAATCAGTATTAAATATTTAAACGTAAATAAATAAGGAAATTTTGAGATGGTTTGAATTTTAAGCCGAAGTGAATATATATTTTAAATTTCGAAAATTTACACATATTTTTAGACAAGTACAAACGTGATATTTCTTTTCTAAATAATATAAAACCTCGAAAGAGAAATCACGACAACCGAGTGATAAATCAGCACACAATTTCTACCTAATAATTATCTTTTTCAATCATCATCACACAATTAGGTATACGTAGTCGCAGGAACAAAGCAAACGACAATAACTCGAGCACGTCATCTCCCATTTAATGGAACCCCATCGCAAAGGGTTATGGAGTGGAGAGAACATAAATAGCCGAACGATTAGCTTATATGTAATGTTCTTCATATGAACAAGAAAATAGAACACAACGATTTTAATATATAGACAACGCATTATTGTTTGTAGGATATAAATTGCAAGGCCATGCTTCCATGTAGGTTTTTAAAAAAATATATTTTACACACACACACAACCTCGTCATATTATTTCGAGACGAATTTGATCATCCAAAAGAGACGCCGATTTAGGCTTCAAATGTGGCTAATTTCTCTTTACGGGTTTGTGCTTAAAAATAAAAAGCGAAAAGGAGTAGTAATAAATAGTATATCGATGCGAACCCATAAAATCCCAACTAATATGAAATAGCGTATTCCTAACTTTCAGATTTTGAGAAGACTCCTCGTATCATGAATTAATCGTAGGACATGTTATTAAGGTATGTCATCGAGAGCCTAAACTATACTATAGACAGAGTGTTAGGCAAGTGCCTAACTAGACCAAAGTTGAACCACTACCCTATTTATTGTTTAATTATGTCTACATAAAATCTGTTTGTTTCTTTTTATGGTTTTTCCTTAAGTTCTCCTCCTCATCTTCCCCAAGGGTCAGAAAAACAATAAATGCTAAAACAGCAAAAACCATAGCAGCACATTGAAATCGGTAGCTGAGCCTGAAATGATCGATGTGGCTTCATAATATTCCGACACACCTCATAAGTTCTCTCTCTCTCTCTCTCTCTCTCTCTCTCTCTCTCTCTCTCTCTCTCTATATATATATATATGTATATATATATATATATATATAATTCACACGCCATACAAAATCTCATCCAGATTGACTAGCAAATAATCAAGAATGGCGGCGAAGAACGACGAAGAAGGCCGCCGCCAGCCGCCCAACGAGCGCCGCCCTTACTACACACGTGGTCAAATGGAGGCTCTCAGCGCCGTATGCGACACATTCTTGCCCTCCATCGAAGCTTCTTCTTCGAACAACAACAATGATTCCGCTCGCAAGTTCTTTCGGACATCTGCTTCCATGGCTGGAACTCCTCACCGTGTAATTGACAGACTATATTTCTTTCTTATAGTTTCTCTCACACAGTTGACGTCAACCATGACGACACAAGCTTTGACCCTTTTATTATCTTTCTACGCCAACGCAGCTTTCTCTGATGCTAACAGAAAAGACGAAGCACCCAAAGATTTTCCTGAGCCACTTGGCACTTTTAGTCCTATCTACGAGGTTAGGGAGCTTCGTACTATGTGGTAGGAAAAGCTTGTCGAGCCAATTTCCGTACATGCTGAGATTCTCGGAGCTGTCGCTTGAGAGAAGAGAGCAAGTCCTTCATTCTTGGGCGGGTAGCTGCATTTATCTACTGAGGTTACTCTTTGCTGCTTTGAAGATCTTCACCCACCTTGTTTATTTCACTCAGGTAATATTTCAAAAAAGAAATATATATATACATCATTATTTTCTTTGTATGTACTTATCATGACTTTGACAGTGCTGACTAATGCGATATAGTGTAATTAATTGGGCATGATTAGAGTCTTAAAAGTTAGAAAGGCGATGTTATTGTTCGAAATTGATGTAATAAAAAGAATAATTCAAAATAGAACCCCCGTAAGCTACCTGTTCGGTAATCATTTGGTAAAATGTTTGATACCATTTATATGTGTTGCGAATAAAATTAAAATGGATATGAAGGATTTGCGTAATTAATGTCTGAGCTTTCAACCAACCTAATTAATGATGGGACCCGTTTGATTCCACCCGTTTCTGATCTTATACCATAGCATTGGTTCTTTCTTTCGTGGTTTGGTGTTTGCATGCATCCTTATCCTTTTCAAGGGCGTATTATATATTATATAGAGATTTGCTACGGTGCCCACCTACCGTGAGCACCATAAGTACATCTCTCATTTTCTTGCGTTTTTTCGATTCTCAACGCCGCCAACACCTCCGTAGACCATCTCATATCCTAACTTAAATCACCATCTACAACACGTTAATTTTTAAGAAATCATCACGGTATGTCGTCTACATGTGAAGAATAAATAATGGATTAACTTAAAAATTAACGTGTTGGAGAGGGTGATTTAGGTTAGTAATGAATATGAGATTGTCTACGGAGGTGTTGGCGGCGTTGAGAATAAAAAACGCAAGAAAATGAGAGATGTGCTTATGGTGCTCACGGTGGTTGCTCACGGTAGGTGGGCACCATAGCAAATCTCTTATATATAACTAGTTATAAAATATAATTATTATTCTTTTCATTATTCAAATATGTTTCCATCTTATAGGTGTCATTTATTTTTTTGTCATATATCGGTAATCTTCTCGAAAATGAAATTCGTATTTATTTCATCATTTAAGGCGAAGCAAGGGTTACGATTCCGATCACACAAGTCTTTAATTACGGTGCAGTACAGTTTAACAATATTGTAAAGAGCCAACCCCATAGGCCATACATTTAATAGCTCTCACGAGTGGTCACTCACCTCCCTATTTGAATATGATAGTTCAACTACTGAATTGATGCTTGCCCAGTGTCTTCACGTGTCAATTGATGTGGGCCACGGCGGATTTTGGTTCCGTTGTTCACTTTGATGGAATGGGTCGTTAAAGATAGCAGCTTGAATATAGCATGGGTGTAAAATTATTCTGTGATTGTGTGTGATTTTTTTTACGCATGATATTGACGATAGAAAGTTTCGATCTTCTCTTCTAGGTGGATGGGAACAACGATAACGTTTCATGGAAAGCAATTGGTTATTGTGGGCCTGATCCTGATCACAAGCTCGATACTGCACGCCAAGTGTATGATGAAATGTCGAAGAGGACTCAAGAAGAGAAAGAACAGAGCAAAGGGGAGCTCTTCGGACCCCTATACAAAGGCATCATCAACCTGAACCATTCAAACGAAGCATCCCTTTACAAACTACAAACCCTAGGCTTTGGAGTTTCTGTGGAAAATCAACCAAGGCCCGCGAAGTTTAAGCCTTTAACTCCTTCGTTCACCGTTAAATGCGATGCTGTGGTGGTAGGTTCGGGCTCGGGCGGTGGGGTAGTGGCTGGCGTCCTTGCGAAAGCAGGGCACAAGGTTATTGTCCTAGAGAAAGGGAGTTATCTTGCAAGGAGCAACCTTTCTCTTTTAGAAGGCGAAGCCCTAGATAGGATGTATTTGGGGAACGGAGTAATGGGTAGCGATAACATGAACGTTCTTTTCCTCGCTGGGTCGACGGTCGGCGGAGGATCAACGATCAATTGGAGCGCGTCGATTAGAACTCCAAATCATGTAAGAAGAGAATGGAGCGAAGAGTACAAGCTGGGGCTTTTTAACAGCGAAGCCTACGACAAAGCTTTGGACGTCGTATGCAAGAAAATGGGAGTTCAGACTGAGTTCGAAAGAGAAGGGTTCAACAACATGGTTCTGAGGAAGGGTTGCGAAGTGCTAGGTTTCCACGTCGAGAAAGCTCCAAACAACGCACCGCCCGACCACTACTGTGGCTGGTGCTGCTTAGGTTGTAAGGACGGGAAAAAGAAAGGAACCTCTGAGACGTGGCTCGTGGATTTAGTAGAGTCGGGAAATGGCGTTGTTCTGCCCGAATGCGAAGCATTGAAAGTACTCACTCGAAAAGAGGGCGGGAAAAAAACAGCTTTTGGAGTGGCTTTCGAGTTCAAGAATCAGCAAGGCGCGAAGGAATTAGCAGTCATAGAATCGAAAGCCACCGTCGTGGCCTGCGGGGCGATATGCACGCCTCCTCTGCTCAAGAAAAGCGGCCTCAAAAACCCAAACATAGGGAAAAACCTCCACGTCCACCCCGTGTTATTTGGGTGGGGATATTTTCCCGACTCAAAAACCAACCAAACATGGCCAGAATCAGACAAGAAAAGCTACGAAGGCACCATTCTAACGTCAATGTCGAAGGTTGTCTCGAACTTCGAATCCTCGGGCTACGGCGCGATACTTCAGACGCCTGCATTGCATCCTGGGATTTTCACAGTCCTAATGCCTTGGCTTTCAGGGCGTGATATGAAGTCCCGAATGCTTAAATTTTCAAGAACGGCCCACATATTCGCACTGGCGAGAGATAAGGGGTCGGGGAAAGTCACTTCGCCGAGCAAGATAAGCTACAAACTTTCAGACATGGACGAAGGAAACCTACGCAAAGGGATCGAAATGGTCCTTAGGATATTAGCAGCTTCGGGGGCAGAAGAAATAGGGACTCAGAACAGAGAAGGGAAGGTCTTGAAAGTGAAGGAAGCCAGCGAAGAAGAGTTTGAGAGGTTCGTTAGAGAAGAAAGCTCAAGGCCTCTGAAGAACCTCGACTGCCCAATAGGTTCGGCCCATCAAATGGGAAGCTGTAGAATGGGCGTCGATCCTAGGGACTCCGTCGTGGGCCCGAAAGGCGAGACTTGGGAAGTCGAGGGGCTTTTCTTGGCTGACACGAGCGTTTTCCCTACTGCGCTGGGCGTGAATCCCATGGTCACCGTTCAGGCGATTTCTTACTGCACTGCGCAGTCTATTCTTGAAGTTCTTGGCAAGAGAAAGTGTTGATGATATGCCATGCTGTGCGAAGATCTTGAGTCCATTTGTGATAATTATGTTATATTATTTCTTGTACTGGTTGAACGTGTTATGTAATAAGTCCGTCTATGATTAACTCAAAACAAAATAACGAATTATATTGGAAAATGCACTTTTATTATCATGTGATTTGAATTGCTTAGCTGACGAAGTTCGATTTCTTGTTGCTAGGCGAACCATGGTAGTAATCATATATATACAATGAAACGTAGTTTACTTGTGCTTGCCACTCGTGTCTATTTTTATTTCACGTTAAACAGTTTAACTTATATTATTGTAGTTATACGAGAATGTTATATTAAATACACATAGTTTACGCCCGTCATAAAAAAGATGCATTTCAATATCATTTTCACAGTATAAAATTACAATCAATTTATAAGAACTCTTCCTATATGAATTCAGAAAAAAAAAAAAAAAAAAAAGGGCTAGCTAGCATGTGTATACACAACATACATATACATCATCTTCATAATCCTAAACAGGTAGTAATTCTGCAGAATCTTGATGAAGATTATGATGATCCATATCCATGCAAGCAGAGATCTTGTAAGCTATCTCCATCATACAAGGCCTCGAATCAGAGTCCTCGACCAAAGCCCTGTTCGCAACGTCGACCAACACCTTCAGCTGTTCGACGTTGACGTCGTTCTTAATCTTGGGATCGACCATCTCCATCAAAACCCCATTGTCTTCGCTCTTCCTGCTCCCCTCCGTCCACTCAGACAATGTGTACGAGCCCTGCAACGACCTCAGGCCCGTTATGAGCTCGAGAATCAACACACCGAAGCTGTACACGTCGCTCTTGGGAGAAACCAATCCCGTGTTGAGGTAGTTCATGTCGATGTAGCCGAGTGATCCCTTTATCGCGATAGGCGTCTGAGATTGTTGCGCGTCGTTTCCCAACTTGCAGAGCCCGAAATCTAAAAGAATTGGGGGTAGTATATTCGCCGGTTAAATTTTCTGTCTCATCGAGAGATGATCACCAGTTTTATTTTTCAGTCATGTAATTTATGGGGTGACATTATAGGGCAGACAAATTTATAGGATGAAATGAATTGAATGGGGAATTTAGGGGGGCATCAGTATACAATAACTTTCGAATTTAGTGAACACGTTGAAACTCTATTACTCCAATTTCTAAGGTTTCAGGATATAATCTAGGTTCATATTAAATTAAGCGAACGCATAATACGGACAATAAATTTCAAAAGTAAGCAATTTTGGAACGGAATATTTGATTCCTACATATAGGATGTGTTGGTTCAGAGAGTTTGATTGAGCTTGGTTTAAAGAATTTGATTATGTTTGGTTTAAATAATCTGATGAAGAAAAGAAAAGAAAATGGAAAAGTAAGTTGGATTTTTTTTTTCTTTGATTAGAGAAATAGACGAAGAAAAGAAATAAATGAAAACTCAAACTAAGTATGGACTAAAATCATGGAAAATCAAGTTCCTGGCAAAATGACGAGGATAGGAAAGGAAAACTAATGAAAATTATTCTCCCTAGTTTTTCGCACCGCTTTATCATCGATCAAAACACAGCCATAATGTTCCTAAATTACATAATTTCGAAAGATTTTATCCGTAAAATGTCATTCAGTAAATTCTCTAACCATATAAAAATGCCACTCCCCTAAATTACATTGTTTAGTTTTAGTTTTTTATTACCTGCGAGCTTTGCATGGTCGTCGTTGATCAAGAGGATGTTCGATGACTTGACGTCACGGTGGATCACCGGCGGGTCCGCCACCGAGTGGAGGTAGTCCAAGGCGTACGCAATGTCCAAAGCAATGCTGAGGCGATTCCTCCACGTCAGCGCCGGCGGCGGGTGTCGGCCGGCCGGAATCTTGTGCAGGCGGTCGAAGAGAGACTTATTAGGCACGTACTCTAGGAGGACGAGCTGCTCGCCTCTCTCCAGGCAAAACCCTAGCAAGCCGACGAGGTTAGGGTGGGAAATCCTCAGCAGCACAGAGATTTCGTCCAAGAACATCTTCTGACTTCCGCCCCTCTCCGCCATGACCCTCTTCACCGCCCCGAAACGGCCGCCGCCGAGCTCGGCGAGGTAGACGTAGGAGGTGGCGCCGACGCCTATCCTGAACTTGAAGCCGCTCGTCGCCACCTCGAGCTCTTGCAGGGAGTACGTCCTTATCCCGCCCGTGGCAGGCGGCTCCGGCGAGACCTTGGCGGCGGAGGAGGATTCTTCGTCGTGGTGGTCGGATACCTTCTTGGACGATTTATTGTGGTGGTCGCGGCGCCGGCGGCGGTTTGAGCCGTCGTCGGCGACGGCGCATTTTTTTAGGATGACGGTGAGGAGGACGACGAGGGCTATGGCTCCTGCGACTACGCAGCTGCTTTTCTTCGCCGTGGATAAGCCGAGGAACCACATTGTTGATTGGTGTGCAAAAGAAAGCCTTTAGTTCGTAGGTTTGGTTTCTTTCTTGTAAGAAGTTAAAAGTGTGATTATCATCTATCTTTCTTGGGCTTCGTGTAAAACTAAGTTCTTTTGGTGATTGGACATGATGTGGACGTGTTATTACATATATGTATATATATATTTTTGTGTGTGTGGCATTTCAAGATTCAAGTTTTTGTTCTTTTTTGTGAAGTTCTCTCGAGTTCCTATTTACGTGTGCATGGAAATTGGATTGACCACAAAGTAAGGGTCTTAAAGATGTCGTTTCATGAGAAGGTTGATGCTCTCTGCCGTAAGTGATGAAATAATATATTGATCATCAAACTTCGGTATATATTTATTTTAAAAATTGACTTGTTGTGATAATGGTTTTTGGCCCAATAAGATGCTAGCATGGACTACATTTCTTCTCCTCTTTTGCTCTTGTGTAAATTCGTGTTTGAAGTTGACTTTTGACGTACTTGACGTAATTAACAAGACACATTAACTAGTCGTAATTAAGAGAAAGTAATTACCCTTTGTCCAAAACTGTAGGTCCTCATTCTATTAGTTGGCTACTTCCTGGTATACTAGGTCAACGAAAAGATAAATGCATAAATATCCTATGCATAAGTAAAGGGGCAATTTGATCTTAGGCCCAACATCAGGTTCCTGTAAGAAAATTTTTAGATTTAAGAACCGATACACGTGTTTTCAGTACCACTTCACGGACCTGCAGTACCACTTAATGGCTCTTAAGTACCAATTCATCGTTCCGCAGTACCACTTCATCGTTCCGTAGTACCACTTCATCGTTCTGTAATAACACAAAACAATAGTCCGATATCAGTTCATTTACACTGTATAACACTTGCGTAAATTTTAGGTCATTATCTCAAAATATTACAAAAATCGGTCCTTAACCATAAAAAAAAAATTCTAACATGAGCCTAAAACCTAACTTAAAACAATTTTTTGATACCTGAAATTAATTAGCACAGTAAAGTCCTTTCCATATTTTGTTCCGGGTAATAAATTAATACATTATAACTTTGGTATCAAGATTAGTATATCATTTTCTCACTTTTTTATTATTTTTATTTTTAATTGCAAATGTCAACTGTGGATGACAGAGATTTCTAACATGTTAAAGAAAATAGAAGTAATCTGATCAAATTACATATATTAATATCTACAATCCTGCTTAACCCCTCTCTCTTCCCTGTTACTGTTAGTCGCATTATAATATAGCAATAACTGGATTATGAAATCAGAAGTCTCACTGTTATAATCTGATTAAGATCATCAAATTGATGTTGATGGCTCGATGAATCAGTTAGATTTATGTCGGACTTTTGGTTTGAAAGGTCAAAGTTTCCATTTTTTTCTCATAATTTTCGACTTTCCCTTTCAATAATCCAGCTGAATAATGGCTGGTGGGAGTGTTAATTCGTTGAAGGAGGTCTCAAATTCCAAGCCATTGTTCGTCACCGTCTACGTAACTGTGATCGTCGGCATATTGGTCTCCTCTTTCTACGTATTCTCCGCCGTATTCTCCACTTCAAGCGCACTGTCGTGGTTTGCCACGTCAGCTTCCTCCGCCGTCGATGGTACGGTTTCTTAGTTACTCTGAAAATCATGCCCTTTCCTTCCTCCGCCGGACGTTAAAAATCCGTTTATGGGTAGTTGACATTATGGTTGACCTATTGCTGTTGTTTATGCTGTGCTATGTCCATTGGTTTCTTACAAGATTTTCTCGCGAGAAAGGCTTCATATTTCTTGAATTTAGTTATTCAGACTGCTGTAGGAGCAATTTCATTTTCACCGTCTCTAACTCATTCTCTGCTCCTCTTCTTCAAGGAGTGGCTGATAAAATGCCAATCTCAGCCTCAAAATCTTACGAAAAATCTCTGCCGCCCATTTGGAACGTCCCCCCTAATGGTTCGAAAATGCCGCCTTTGGACACCTTTAAGCTGACCAAGGAACTAATTCAGACAAGAGTCGAGGACAACGTCATAATCGTGACGTTCGGTAACTACGCTTTCATGGATTTTATCCTGACTTGGGTTAAACACTTGACCGACATGGGTGTTTACAACCTTTACGTTGGTGAGCATTCTTTGCATTCCCTTGCGAAATCGTTCATTTATCTTAGCTCTATCTTTTGACATCATCTTAGACGGATGTTTTTTTGTAATTTTCTATGCTTAGGGGCGATGGACACAAAGCTTTTAGAGGCTCTTTATTGGAAAGGAGTGCCAGTTTTTGATATGGGAAGCCACATGAGCACTGTAGATGTTGGATGGGGCTCGCCGACGTTTCACAAGATGGGGAGAGAAAAGGTCATTCTGATAGATTCTATCTTACCTTTTGGCTTTGAGTTGCTGATGTGCGACACAGACATGGTTTGGTTAAAGGTATATATGTAGATTATTGACTGATAGTTAGTTCGGTCTCTTATTTCTAACATTTCTTTACATCTATGAATGATCACTGCATTTCTTGTTCTTGAAATCAGAACCCCCTTCCTTACCTTGCTCGTTTTCCCGAGGCAGACGTGTTGACTTCCACTGATCAACTCGCACCAACAATGGTCGACGATCGCTTGGACGACTGGAGATTAGGTGCATACATATTCGATTTGAAAATGTCCCTTTATTTTTCTGTGACTGAGCCAATGATGAATCACAGAAAAACATTGGGACTTTTTGTTTCTTTGAACAGCTGGGGCTGCCTACAACATAGGGATTTTTCACTGGAGGCCAACCGAGTCTTCGAAGAAATTAGCAAGAGAATGGAAGGAATATCTTCTTACGGATGACAAGATTTGGGATCAGAATGGTTTCAACGAAATAGTTAAAAAACAGCTGGGCCCACTTGTCGACGAGGACAGTGGACTTGTCTATGCTTACGATGGAAACCTTAAACTTGGTCTCCTCCCAGCGAGCATCTTTTGCAGCGGACACACTTACTTTGTCCAGGTTAGTATTACATAATTTGCAGTTTAAGAAGAGAAATAAAGTGACCATATGTATAAATGTGTGGGTGATGCACAACTCAGTTGATCGTACATATAATAGCTTAGCAGATTACATAATAACCGTGCCTTTTTCTTCATCTCTTTGGCACTTGGCAGGCGTCATATCAACAGCTCAGATTGGAACCCTATGCTGTGCACACGACGTTCCAATTTGCTGGCACAGAGGGAAAGCGTCATCGCTTGCGTGAGGCTATGGTTTTCTATGATCCACCTGAGTACTATGATGCACCAGGTTTTAAGCTTTTATATGTTTGAAACAATTTATTCACAGCTTTTAAGTTATGTTATGATATAACATGTCCCAAAGTTCGTTCATACTAATGTTCACCTGTTAACGCAGGAGGATTTATTACGTTTAAGCCAAGCATACCAAAGAACTTAATGCTAGATGGAGAGCATAACATCGAGTCTCACTTTGCTCTCGTTAATTACCAAGTAAGCCTACGCAGTGTAAACGTCTCTCAGCCTATGGCTAAACTTAACGTTTTTTTCTTTTCTAACTATGAAAACGAACAATGATCTTCAGATCAAACAGATACGGAATGCACTTGCCATTGCCTCATTGTTGGGTCGTACATTGGTGAGAACAGAACTGCCATAATTCTCCACCGTTCTTTTGCTACAGCATAGATGTCATCGCTGTTCGATATCATCTATGCTTTGAACTTTGATTACTAAATTTCAAATACTTATCTTTCTGATACGATGAACAAAACATGCTATTTATGGTGATATCATTTTTTTTTCCATTATTTTAGGTAATGCCTCCGTTATGGTGCAGATTGGATCGACTTTGGTTCGTACATCCAGGCATTTTGCCGGGAACTTTGACTAGGCAGCCTTTCCTATGTCCTTTAGATCACATCTTTGAGGTACTTACTAATTGAAATAGCTCATGGGAACTTCACAGATATGGTCAATCTCAATCTCATGAGCTTCACGAATGCAGTTGAATGTAATGTTAAAGGACTTTCCAGAGGATGAATTTGGGCCGAGGATCGACTTTAGGGAATATTCTTTCCTCGACAATCCATCGACGCCTCGAGAGGTTTCTTTTTAAAGGCCCGTAAGAGAGAATATATTCTTCTCTTTTTACGTCTTAATCTTACCGTGTATTTCATAGGTGAAAGATTCATGGCTCGACGTTCAACTTTGTCAACAAGGAACAAAGGGCTGTGAGGCTTCAAACACGACGAGTAGATCTCGAGTTCTCAAGTTCCCAAAACGGAGCTCAGAAGAAACTGTACTCATAATAATGCTTTACTTTATTCCCATTTTTCCTTATCTTACATAACACCGTTCTTGCCCGTAAATAAAACAACCTCAACCTGTAACAACAGTTCAAGGCGATATTCTCACCGTTCAAGGACGTGAAAGTCATTCAGTTCTCATCGATGCAAGACGCCTTTGCAGGATTTGCAGACAAGGTTTTGTTCTATACAAAATTACTTTCGATTTATTCTAACATTTGCTTACTGCGGCGCAACTCATGGATGAAACAGACGAGGGAAGAAAGATTTCGCAGGCGAGTGAAGAGATATACGGGCATTTGGTGCTGCGTCGAAGATCACACTCCAGGCCACATATACTACGACATTTATTGGGACGAAAAACCTGATTGGAAACCTAAACCTCCACAAACACGTGAAGAAGATCATCCTCCGCTGTAAAAGGCCGAAACTTTTCGAAATCGTTGCCCACGATAGTTAGTTTTTGTTCGACACGGCGGAGGTTTTCCTATGTTATATCATCATATACTGTTGTACTTGTAAGAACTCACAGACAAGAGCTGAAATTTTTATTACAGAAACCAAAGAGGAAAGTCATACAGCGAAAGACCTCAAATGCAACTAGAAATCTGAAAATGGCCAAAATTGCTGGTGAAGTATATAACACAATGTGCCGTGATCGACTGTCGAAGTTTATGCATCTAATCTCCGACCCATAAAACAACTCTGCCTCGAATACGATAAGCACAACAGATAGATATCATCATCAAGGGGAATCAAAAAGAGAAAAAGAAGGCTTTTTTTTTCCGTAGCAACCTTAGTCGTCCAAATAATAGTATGATCCAGCATTCTTCTGCTCACGGTCCTTGGTGGAAGTCCAGGTTATTGATTCTCGGATGATAATTTGTTGGGTCCCTTCTAAAGGTGATATTCAGAAACTGCTGCCAGAATCGGTATGAATTTATGTGGAAAGAGAATCTTACGGATAAGAAGAGGTTCATTCCAGTCAGCAACGATTGTGGAGAGTTGGCCCTACAGTCGACAGATGGCGTCCCCTCGTAAACTATAACCCTATCCGCGAGGTAAGTTGCCATTATAAAGTCGTGTTCGATGATAAATGCAGTTTTCTTTGCGTGGAGTACGAATCTCTTTATGACTTTGGAGGCAACGATTCTCTGCTCTGAGTCGAGGTATGCACTTGGTTCGTCTATCAAGTATATGTCGGCGGGCTGCAAAATCACAGTCGCAAAATTTAGATTAAGAAGCGTATAAATTTGCGAAGGGTGTATTAAACAACCTTTCCAAGACAAAGGGTCAGCGCGACTCTTTGTAATTCTCGATTGAGAGAGGCTTCATCACATCTGATACAAACTGAGGATGCATGTACGAATCTCGGATTTTCTGATGCAGCAGCATTCGAACTGTAGATTGGAAATTCGGACTTATTTTCTGTGGTTCGTAAGAGACGTTGAATTCGGGTATTTCGACGTCAGATCCTTCCACTGAATCGGGCTTCAAAAGCCCGGCCTGAAATACCACAAAATGGCATATTATCTCAACATCGAAGTAACGATATTCCGAGCATACGAGTAGGAGTCGGGGATCATACCAGCATCCTTATGGACGTCGTCTTCCCCGTACCGTTCTCGCCGAGCATCACAACTATCTGAGAATCAGTGAATTCGCCCTCCATGACCTTAAGCATGAAATCTCCCTGAGTTTTGGCCATCGTTGGATGCCTGTATCGAGCATATGTCTCAACCTCTTCGCTATTCTCCCGAGGAACCTCAGCGACCTGAAAAAAGAAACTGAGTACCTCAATCACCACTAGAAAAATAAGTCACTACGAATGAAAAAAAAGAAAAGAAAAAGGAAAACCTTAAAAGTTAGAGATTCGTCACGAAACCTCAGATTCGGTAGGTACAAACCAGCCAAGAATATATTAATTCCTTCTCTAACAGAAAATGGAAGGGTAACGACTCCATAAACGCCAGGTTTTCCATACAGACAGCAGATGAAGTCCGACAAATAATCAAGTACGCTAAGGTCATGCTCGACAACAATCCCGCCCAATAAAACAACAATGAAAAAGGGCACGCTAAAGTTGTGTCGCCTAATAAGAGGAAATGCAAGTATTGCAAACCTATTCGGTCGAAGCAAGGATCTGATAACTTGCGCTGCTTTAAGCCTCTGTTTCACAGCTAGGTAGCTCGATGGTTCATCAAACATGTAAATCTCAGGGTTCTGTATTGCGACGACAGCTATAGCGAATCTTTGAAGCTCTCCACCAGACAAATCTCCAACATTACGGTCCATAACCTGAATGAGCTCGAGATCGGTCATCTTTCTGTGGCCTGATAATCGCCCTTTACTTACACTACACGCCTGTAAGACGGCTTATTCGACACGTGTCACTGCAAGAGACTGTTGATTTGCTTCCCTTGACTCTTCCGCTGAGTCAAGGTGAAAAAGCTCAACAGATATATTCATTACACAAATTATACAGTTGCTGCTACTACACTTTCATGAAATATAGCTACAGAACAACACAAAACGATACAATTCCACTACAGAGTGAAATCAAGAATCGGCTCTAAAAAAAATCCACGCGTTTCTCCTCCACGCTTATTATTTATTTATTCCCCGAAGCAGACGAAGAAATCCCAGCATCACCACCGCCCACAAACGACGACGAGCCCACGAAAGTCGTCGACGGCCCACTCGTCACAGTCAAGCTGCTCCCGTCGGTCGACCCCCTCCGAGCCGCCGGAGGCGGCGGAGGCTCGATCTCCACCACGCCCTCCAACATCTGAACCACCCTGCCCATCGTCGGCCTCATAGAAGGCTGTTCTTGGACGCACCAAAAGCTCGCCCGAACCGCCCGAGCCACCTGCCCGAAATCCACCTCGGCCCTGTCGAGCCTCTTATCCAAAATACCCTCCAAATTCCCCCTCTCAAACTCCTCGTAAGCCCACGCCGAGAACCTCCTATGATTCGTCTCCGCCGAAACTTCGAAATTCCTCCTCCCCCCGACGACCTCTATAAGCACCATACCAAAGCCGTACACGTCAGATTTCGAGGTCACGGGCAAGTTCGCGAGCCACTCGGGCGCCAAGTACCCGCGGGTCCCACGAACGCTGGTCAGCGTTCTTTGCCTATGGTCCTTTGGGCTCACAAGCTTGGCCAGCCCAAAGTCAGACACCTTAGCCTGGTGGCTCTCGTCTAAGAGTATATTCTCGGGCTTTATATCGCAGTGTACTATGCAGTCTCTGCACTCTTCGTGTAGGTACGTGATCCCCCGAGCCGTCCCCAGAGCCACCGCGAACCGCTGGTCCCAGCTCAGGTTCCTCGACGGCTGACCATCGCCCGGGAATAAGTAGCCGTCGAGCGAGCCGTTCTTCATGAATTCGTAGACCAATAGCCTGTGCTTCCCCTCCGAGCAGAACCCTAGGAGCCTCACTAGGTTCAGGTGATGGGTGCTGCTAATGGTGGCTACCTCCATTCGAAACTGCTTCTCCCCTTGCTCTATGCCTTCGAGCCGCTTGACTGCAGCCGCAGTTCGATTGGCTAGGACCGCCTTGTAGACCGCACCGAACCCGCCCGAGCCGAGCTTCTCCCTGAACCCCTTTGTTGCCCTTTCGAGCTCTCTGTAGGAGAATTGGATCGGCGCGCCAGAGGCGTACTCGAGCAAAGCGTATTGCGCCGATAGTTTGCTGAAGTTTGGGCTGTTTCTCACGCACCACCACCATAGGCCGCCCTCGACGGCCAGCAGTCCCAAGGCTGTGGCTATGATTACTACGACGACCAACCACCACCTCAGCCGCCACCTGGAGGCGGCGGAGCCGCCGGAGGAGGCTGCCGGCGAGGAGGGTATGACGGGCCCGCAAAGTTTGACGAAGGAAGTGCTTGGAATCGCTGGAGATCGGTATGCGCTGACGAAGTTGCGTATTTTTAAGTAGCATATCCCCGAGCCGTCGGCGAGGGAGGTCGAAGCTATGCACGGGCCGACGAGGCAGTTTAGCCTGCAAGGCGAAGTTCCTTGGAAGAAGACGTCGGCGGATAGCTCGGGCTGGTAGGTTAAGAATACGGTGTGGTCTAATTGAAGCATGGTTGCGTTTCCCGGACAGTTTTGGAGCTCTACTTTTCTCTTACAGCCTTGTCTGGGATTGTTGGGATCGACGAACTCGAAATTGCCCGAAGGACAGCTGCAGATCGGGGAAGTATCGTTGTAGCTGCATATTCCCAGGTTTCCACAGAAGCCGAAAACCTCACATTGATCGCTCAGAGCGGCCCACTTTGCGGTTTTTGCGCCGCTGCCACTGACGGAGCTGTAGATTCTCAAGTTCCCATCGTCGTCTAATTTCAAGAATCTCAAGATGTTGTTGCCTTCTTCGGCGTAGTCGCTGCTGTAAGCCAAGTCCAAGGGGCTCGTCAGAAGTGGATCGGAGAGCGTTAGAATCCCAGTTCGTTGCATGTTTAGGACAGGGCTCGCAAGGCTGGAGTTTGCGGTGGAGTTCAGACCTGAGTTGTAATAGACGACGGTGTTGTTCCATAGGAGCGTCAAGTTGCCGTTTCTCTGAAGGACGAAGGAGTAGATCCCTGACGATAAGGTTCGGTTGATGCTCAGCTGTTGGGATGGGACTACGGCGTCCGTTGGGCGGTCGAACGTTGACCACACGGCGGTTCCGGCGGAGTTCTTGAGGATGAAGTCGCCGGTTTCTCGGAGCTCGGCGGCTGATACGTTGCGTCCGGCGGTGGAGGAGGACCAGATGGGGTCGGCGGAGGTTGGAGATGGGAGCAGCTGGAGATCGCCGGAGGGGAGGAGGCGGAGAACGGCGGAGGACGTGGCGGAGGGAGTCGACCAGATGGGGACGCCGCCGTAAGTCACGGCGGCGGTGAAGTTTCCGGCTGTGGTGGAGACGAAGGTGAAGGTGAAGGTGGAGTTTGGCGAGGTCCATCTGGAATTTGGGTCGGACGCGGTTAGGGTGGAGCCGAGAGGGATGTCGGCGCCGGAAGCAGAGGCGGCGAAGAGGAGGAGGATGGCGGCGACCGTGAGGCGGATCATTTCAACAAAAATCGAAACTGTATCACACTATCGACGTCTAACGTTTCTCCGATCGAGCCCCTGCAATTCGTTTATCTTCTCCGTGTGTGTACATAAAAGTTGACTTTTTAGCACTAAACATTGAATATTACAGACTAACAACCACATTTTATATAGCCCCTGTTTCAGAATCGGTCTCGTTTGGGATCCGTGTGCATTGACCTTTTGACTTTGGAACATCGTTGGCTTGCGATTTCTGCTGCACCTTGTGTTACCGAGTCTTATCTCTTACTCTTACCTAGTTTTCGATGACGTCGCAGGTATGTAAGGATTTTGCAGATTTTTTAGAAGAACTTCGAACATTTTCTGAAAATATTTCTTGATCTCTAACGATATATTGCAGAAACTGATAAAACCTTGGCTTTGTGTATCGCAGGTCTGTGTTTGCTACGTGCTCGACGAAATGCATACATGGTTCGACTCGTACGCAATGCACAGGTAACCATCCAAAAGGTTTGCACTTTAATCTTTAAAACTGATACGATTTTGCATTGCTCATTATGAACATATGGTGAATAAACGTAAGAAAAGCCATGGCAGAAAGTTATGTACTACATTCGATTTGACGGTAGCCTGGCAATCATAATCTGGCGAATGGGCTCTTTTTATTATTCCGACGTGCTAAGACATGGCACTCTTCTTGCAAGAGTAAAAGAAGCTCCTTTTTTTCTTCTCCGATCAGATCCACTGCTGAGCATCTTCTTCATCTCACCCTATGTAGAGCTAAATACGCCATAAACCTATACCCGACGAGCATCAGAATCATAACGAGCACATCCCACCAAAGATGGCTCAACCCTATCGTCTGAATCGGCGGGTAATCTTCGACTTTACAGTACAATCCTTCCCCACAGACATAAACGTCGTGCTCGCCGTACTGAACTCCAAGAAGAAGCCTATAGCAGTAGTAGCTGTAGCTGAGATACTTCATCCATGCTATAAATGGAGGGATGTGCCTAACATAGTATCCTCCTGCTATGAGGAAAACCATGGTTGTAACAGAGGCTAAAGTCGCCGCTTGCTTCACGTCCATGAGTATTGCGCCGAACGCCATGCCAAGTCCTTGGGAGACGAGTACGCTCAATAGGACGATGAGAAGGGAGAGCGTGAATGTGATCGGGTCGGGTTTTAGCCCGCCCATCCAATAGAATATGAGCGTGAACGCTGTTGGGAGCGAGAGTTCTAGTGGTAGATCTCCGACCATTCTTGCGAGGAAGTACGAGGAGAGGCGGTACATGCCCGAAGATCTTTCCTTGACTAGCATTCTTCGTTCTTGGGGAAAGGTGAAGACTGCGTTGTACAGAGGGTAGAAGCCCCAGAAAACCGAGAAGAAGAACAGCATGGCGGTCTTCATTTGAAGTGAAGTAGTTTTTTTTCGGAGTTAGAGAGAATGCTATGAGGATTTTAAACTTCAATTTTCTTTTTAGCAAGTACTTACTCTATCGTCTATGTGAGATGCAGGCGTTCGCCACCACAGAAGCCCGCCGAGGAACGCTACGCTTATAACTTGGAAGATTCTTAGTCTGTTGAAGGCCTCGAACCTACGCTCTCGAAGGCCGCGTAGAAGCAGTATCTTGAATTGGTACCACCAACTGGTGCACCATTGCTTCGGTATGGGATTATTTCCTAGGGAAATTAGAAAAATCATCAGAAATTGACGAGCATTTTTCTCCTTTCTTGATTGCTAATAAGAGCTACTCACTGATGATAGGAGAGGCGCCATGTACGTAACTGTAGCCTCCAACTTCTGAGCTGTATAGCTCAGACTTAAGCTTTGTAGGTATGTTCTTGTCGTAAGCCGATATGAGAGCATCTCTAACAGATTTCGGGTCTAGTTTCAGATCATCGCCCGAATCGTGCTGGAAATCGGGTTTAATTCCTGGAATTTCGTAGGGATTGTCATTTTTTTTCGGTCGAATAAAAGAGTTCATGCAGGCGTATTCCCTATGAGTACTTCCATAAAAATTACCGTTAGCAAGATCGAGCAGTAGATCGGCTGGATTCACCGTAACAGAGGCGGAGAAACCAATCGAATCGAAGTACTCCAAAGCAGTCGAAGCCTGGCCGTAATAAATAGGACAGCCCTCGGAGAGCAAGACAACTTTATCGAACATGTGGTACAATCTGCTCGAAGGCTGATGGATCGTCGTGATTACGGTTCTGCCCCCACGAGCCAGCCCCTTGACGGCGGTCAGTATCCTCTGAGCCGTGGTCGAGTCGAGGCCCGAGGTGGGCTCATCCAATAAGAGCAGGCTAGGGTTGATCAGCATCTCTTGGCCTATGCTGACCCTCTTCTTCTCCCCGCCCGATATGCCCCGAAAAAGCGAGCCGCCGATCATACTGTTCCTACACTTAGTCAGTCCCAGTTCTGTTATTACATCCTCGACGTGCCTTTCCTTCTCCTCTTTGCTGAGGGTTTTGGGGAGCCTTAGTAGTGCAGTGAAGAGAAGGGTTTCGGAAACGGTGAGGTGTTGGTATAAAACGTCTTCTTGGGCTACGAAGCCTATCCTGCGCTTTATCGAGCCCGAGAATGGATGGCCATTGTAAGTGATTTTGCCAGAGAGTTTCCCAAGGAGACGCCCGCCAAGGGCAGTGAGGAGGGTCGTTTTTCCGCTGCCCGACGGGCCCAACATGGCTAGTATCTCGCCCGGGCAGACCATGCCCGTGAGCCCATTGAGTATCACCTTTTCCTGGGAGGTTGACATGCTCTGCCCATGGCCTACTTTGTAGACAACTTCTTCGAACTGTAAGAAAAATCACACACATAATGACATAAGAATCATTGTACTAGATAGAGACATGCTTGATCCCATAGTTGTTTGTTACCTTTAAGGTTATGGGATATAAAACCTTCTGCAGATAGGACTGAGACTTATCATCGCAGGTCTTCGGCGATGTAGTTGTGAGCTCTGTGGCTTCTTTCTCGGGTTTTGGCGCTACGGAACATAAAGGCATGGCTGAGAAAAGCTATATATGGTATTTTTTTTTCACTCTTGGCTGAGAAACTGAAAGCTTCGATGGAATATATAAGCAGAGGCGAAGGAGTACTGAGGTAAAGATTTCCCACGAGGCTATAGACTGGTGGGATCCCACCTTTTCTTTTTCTTTATTATCTTTAAGAACCTTTTAACACTGCTCAACTAGATTAGTTACTTACAATGCTCTTTCCCTTTCTCATGCGGTGGTTTCTTTCTTTTCGTCTAGTGGTTGTTTTGGTGTTCTGCTTCAATAGGCAACTGCTGTAAGTGGGAGATGAGCCGTGCCACTCAAGCTCAACTCAACTCAAAGAAGCTTTATTATTATGTATTGTACTTGTGCTTTGAAACAGCTTTGCTGATGTCTGATTTTATGACAATGATTGAGAAGTAGGAAATGTACATGTACAGATAGAATCATCCTATGATCTACTTTTATGAAGCTAATCTAAATCGACCCCCCTTTTATTTGGTTATAACGTTTTTCACCGTAATTATTTCTACCTTTCTTTATGTCTTCTCTGTAGTACATCATAGTGTATGGCCTGTGTGTGAATTTGTGGGTAGATAGGAAATAGAAGGTATTCTCCTTGGCGTTTCGGATTGTATGTGCGTAAACGGCAAAAGTGGTGTTTGAACTATACCACAGTTTCACTGTTGGTTCTCAAACTTTTAAATGTGCCGTTGTGGTTCTTAAACTTTGCAAAACTGTCATTTTTTGTTTATTTGACCTTAAGAACAGGTAAAAAAACCAAAAAGGGACAGTTTTGCAAAGTTCAGGAACCAAAACGTCACATTTAAAAGTTTAAGTACCAACAATTAGAATTTTTATATAGACATGATATTGTGTGAAATATAATATTCATATGCGATTACTACGAGATTTTTTAACTTTTTTATTTAAAAAATATCTCAAATAATTACACCATAATTATGTATGCCTCTTGGAAAACATCAAAACAATGAAGTTAAAAAATATGTAAAAGATATTTAATTGTTGGAGTGGTTGTGTTTGTATGCCTCGTGAAAAAAAAAAATGAAAGAAATTATTGTGGTGACCGAAACTAAATTTTTATTTAATTATTACTATAGCATGCATGTAAATTAAATTCTAGTAGTAGTTATTAATGCTCAAACTTTTAAATGTGCCGCCGTGTTGGTTCCTGAACTTTGCAAAACTGTTCTCTCTTGTTCTTTTACCGTTGTTTAGGTAAAAATGCACCTCCATATATGGATGTGCATTAGGGGCCACACAACAATATATAAGATCATTTCAACTACCGAAAGTAACATGGCAAAGTTCAGGACCCAAAACGGCACATTTAAAAGTTTGAGCATCAACAGTTATATGTGACATAGTTCAAGCACCATTTGTCAATTACTCTTACTTTATTAGTTACTTATATCTCTCGTTATAGGTAAGCATTTGATACCTGCCACCTTTTTGTAATGAAAGCATTTCGATCCCCCTTTATCGTTTGCTAGAATTATTGATGGTTAACTTTTTTTTTTTATTATTATTTACGCAATTCTGTGATCCGATCGATTGCATGTGATAAGTTTCTCTAATGTTTTTGTATGTATTTAGAGTACTACAGAGATGAAGTTGGATTCCAAAACAATGCTTTCTTGACTTTCAACTTCTTTATGACATATATTCCCTCCTAAATTTTTAAATATTCTTCTCCATAAATAAATAGATTAGCCTCGTGCTGCATGGATTCTTTGCCCCCCACCCACCCCATTATCATGATTATATGCTAGTGTAGAGAAAAGAATCGAGTTTTATTTTAACTATTGATGCAAGGCTTCTTTGATTATGAGAATAGAGGAAAATATATGGAATATAAAATATAGGCATTGTTATGAAGAATAATAACAAGGAGATGCATCTTGGGATTGAGACGTTGGCAACGGTCCAACGTTGTTATTATTTTTTAAGAGAAAACACTCCATGTAGAATAATATTAGTTGGAAATGTTCGGATAGCAGTTAAGGTCGGTGGAGATAATGGACAAAGTTGAAGGAATTTAATCCAACTCGATTATATATTCAATTAATCCTTGACGAATATAATTATCTGATATATAATTGAATCTCAGATTTCAATATGCTCTATATAATCAACTTAATATGAGTCCATGGATCTGAAAATATTCCCTGCATTCAGGTTATATGCCACTCAACGGTAAATAGAATAATAAACGTTATCTCAATTCCATGAATTGATTTATGAATAACTGCTTTTCATCATTAACTAGCAGCATCTTCTCCACTGCGAAGGGACGATCGTCGATCGATCACTTTCGAAGAAAGTGAAACAACTTTCACGCTATGTATACTCCACTTGTGTTTATGAATTCATATGATACATTAACATCGAATTCTATCAAATATATGGTATATACTATATCATTTATTTTTATTTCCCAGAGTTCTGTCATTGTCATTTAACTACAATATCCCACTCATTAATTGTTTGATGGATAAATCATTCCCGGACATATATTTGATTTGAGGAAACATTAGATGAGGAAACAATCATATGAAATATGCTATAACATAGGCCTGTTTTATTATTTCTTTTAGCTTTTTTATTCGTTATATATTTCCTAAGTAATGCTATTATTATGAAACATGCAAAAATTTAAGTTTGGTGGAGTTGTGGGCTATGTCCCTACGACTCATCATTATCTGCTGTGTTTATTATTACTCAATTGGGATTCTCCACTCATTTTAATAGATCTCTTATATCTACTTATACATAATATATATGCATCTTTTACTAGGCTAAAGATGTGTAAATTAGATAATTCTTACTTAGGAGTTAGGACGACTAATCTGCCACTTGTTATTACACAAGTGCGTCATTAGGGTTAGTGCTTTCACATTAGTTGTAGCTTATCTTGCAATTGAAAAATCTATGTAACATTTTTAAATAATCGAACCATATAATTAACACCAACTTTCCAGCTAGAAGTAGCTTTCGCGGGGCGCTTTGGCGGCTTTATCTCCATATAATAGCCAATGATTAAGTAACTTACATAAAGAGAAAATAACAGAAAAAAATTTATAGAAGAATTCCTTAATCAATTAGAAGTTTTCAGAGCCACTAAATTGCTTTCGAACCCTAAAAATATGCCTTTGAGGCCCATTGCCATTTCAGGAAAATGTAATGTATTTCATCATCTCAATCAATGATATCATGCGATGAGACACCAATATGAAAGAAACACACATCCCAAAAGTCCCCATCAATATTCATTGCCATCTCCCTTTATTATTTTTTTATGTTTTTCATCAAATCTTAACGATAGAGATGACATTTGCACCAATCGACCACATATATAGTGCAATATTTGTAGGCAAGAAAGAACGTTATCGGAAAACACGCGTGCTTGTTTCGTGTATTTCCGACTATGTTCTTTTTTATAGTTTATAATTTAGTTCCCACTTTGGAAAAATCCAAAAATATAGTATTTTCTACTTTCTGTCACAAGGATATGATTAAATAAAACCCAACTTGCAATGATGCTAAATTATTGAAGCAATGATATCAAAATATGAAATCTCGAGGCCTCCATGCTATAATCACGAGTGTAAGGTTGCCTTATTAAAGACTATTAAGGCAAAAGGGAAAGCTAATATATATAAATAACGTTCTTAGGTGGTGTAAGTGGAGAGGCCATGATTTTGTATGTGGAATAAAATCACAAGAGTATCTTATTTTATAAAGAAATACACACACACACACACATATATATATATGTATATATATATTATATATGTCATGGTTAGATATAGAACTGAAAGGCATGCGCACGCACAATATCATTCTCACGTAAGCGACAACATAAGTACCCTAACTGAAAATAGAATGCTCTAATTTCCAATGTTTCCATAAAATTTTTTATAAGAAATGATCGGATTACGATATCATTAATAAAAACTTGTTGACTATTATAATTTGTTTGTGCTTTGGAACGAGACACATGAGCCATGAGAATTGGTTCTGTGTGAAAGAGTGGTAATGTATCATAGACATTTGAGTGGTGTTTTCAAATTTCCTACAAACTTAATTTATTGGGAATATATGGACTGCCGTGACATTTTGTGCGATCGCAAATAAATAAATAAATTACATAAATAAATAAAACTTGTTTTTTGTTAAGAAAGAAAGTTCAGAACATATTGGGCTATATGCCCAACAAGATAACCCAAAAGTATGATATTTTGGGCCGTTGGCCCAAAAATATCACAACAATAATTGGCGTATTAGTCCATCGGCCATTGCATTGCACCTTTTTATTCATAAACATTGTCTTTTTTTTTTTTTTTTCCTGTCATGAGGTATCCCCACACTGCCTGGATATGGGCTAGCGCCTGCCAGCCGTGTGCTTTTTTACGCCACACAGACTTGGCAAGGCGGGGGCTATTTACGCCACACACTCCAGAGGTGGGACTAATCCCCGGGGCCAGATGGATACGTCCCAAACCATACCGGCATCGATAGTCATGACGAATAATCCTCATGGGGACTTCCCAAATTCATGTGGGAGGTAGGGTTCGAACCCCTGACCTCCAGTCACATGAATTTTGGGGCCTCCCCATCATTCATAAACATTGTCTTTGAGGTACTTATTTTCTTGCACCTTCTTCAAACACTAAACAAACTTGTACTAAACATTAATTAAACTTCATCTTCTTGGACAGACCATTTAAAATTGAAAAAAGAGAAAAAAAAAAACATCGATCCCAGAAATAGCAGAGGTTCAAGAAAATGGTGATAACATTTTCACATAGCCGTCAATTGACCCTTCTGCCCCCGCGATTTCCACGACAGTTCGAGCATCATTAAATGCAGCTTCTCCACGAAATGTTCCAACACTTGGGCCTCTTCTTCGGGCGCAAAAGCCATGCAGATGCTCAGTTCTTGAACCGCTGCTTCGTATTCCCTGCGTTTATTATTCACAATCGTCACGAAAATAGAAATAATAATCATAGCAATTAAAATGAAGAAAAAACAGTTGAGTTCTTCTTACTTGTTATAGTACAACATCATGCCATAATCTCTCCTCAAAGACCAGTTATGAGGCTGTAAGATTAATAACCTCTCAGAAGCCATCATCGCAAGCCTGAAATGAAAGAAATTGCGAAACTTTAGGGGGCGAAATGACAAAAATGGCTAACATAACTAACTAACTAACTAACCTCAGCTCCTTAGGACGAAGCATAGGAACATTCGAACCGTTGAACTTCTCATCCGATTCTTGAAGAGACCTTAGCGGAGAAGTCAACATCAATCCGTGGTTTGACTTCGAACACCTTTTCCAATAAAGCCTCTGTCGTACATTGCATATATACAAATCAAAAAAACGAAATATACATATACCAATATATATAAAGAGTAACATAAGCGTTTTTTTATGAGCTCGCTCACAATCAGATTCGCCAGTGCTATTCCGATTATATCTCTATTCGTCGCGATATCGAGCCCCAACAATGAGTTGCTAGTTATGTCCGACGCCTTTGACTTGGGATCGTTGACGCACTTTCCATTGACAACCCCGAAAAGGCTGTCTCCCGAGGTTATCTTGAACAACTCCTGCAAGAAAAAAAAGGGGAAATTCTAACAAATTCATAAAAAAAAATTGCCCTTTTCAGCGCAAAGTCGAGAAAACCTCGGGATTTCGCGTCGAGGGCCATATCAGAAATTCTTCCCCAACCCGAGATCCAACGACGTAGAGGTTAAGTCTACGGCAAACCTCGATATATATAACGCCAAGCAAAATCGCTGCCAATATAGTGATACAAAATTTATAATCAGTCGTTTTTGTGCCTATCATCGCGCGTGGCGCGCCTAGAAAGAAAGAATTTTATTTTATGATAATATATACCCGTGGCGCTTCGGCAGCTTAAGGCGGAGTGCAAGTAAGAGCACTTCGAATCTACGATCGCCGGCGACCTTTTGAAGCCTCTGAAGTGGAATAGAACTTTGTTCACAGCGTCGACAACTTCAGACAGATAACAGCCAATGTCTCTTGGAACTAACTCAGCTTCGACTTCTTTAGCTATGGCGTCTAACTCTAACAGCCAATCGCTTATGTTCTTACCAGACATAGGCATAGTTTCTAGGCATTCGTCGTTTACTACGTCGTCGTTGGGAGATTTCGTCGTTTCGCTCCTTTCGTTGTGGTAAGAATGAGCGTCGATCTCGCGGTTGAAGGCCAAGAAAGCTTCGTCTTCGGCCCCAATGTATAGCAATGCCTGTGAAAATTTCGATAAATTGATCAAAAGATTCTGGGATTTTATCGAATTGGGATATTTAGATGAGTCTGTGAAATGAACCTTAACAAGTGAGATGTCTTTGTCCATAGACTGGAAAGATATTTCTCTGGTAAATTTGTCTCTAGCAGCTTTGAGGATCTGTAAGTGATCATATGAAGATTAGAGAGATAATAAAAGCTTTAAAGTGGCCATGCAAAGATTGGATCTTTAACAGAAGATGTGACAGAGAATGAGAATTCGACCTTCTTATACGACTCGGCCCCTGAAGATATTCTGGGCTCGGCTGAAGAAGATGAAGCCATGATTGAATTGCTGCTTAGCTTCACTTTCTTGGTAGCAGCAGTTTCATCTTTTGAAGCAGGCAAACAGTTCCTATTCCGACGTTTTTTTTTTTTTTTGAGTAGAGAAGAACATACAATATTCAATGAAGTACGAAGAAAACATAAACCCAATTCTTGAACTGCAAAAGGCCAAAAAGTACCTGCCACAGTTTCCCAACGAAGAAGGCAAAGGCGTGGCCATGGTTAAAGAAGATGCCCCAAGAACACCACTAATTGTCATTGCCTTGTGATGATTACTAAACCCACACATTGAAACACGCAACATTTTCTTGAATGGGAAATACAGCGAAACAATACAACGAAAGAGGGATTATAAAACTTGGATGAGAAGGTGCCCAACTTTTCAAGAAAGCAAAAAAAAGGGTTGCTGATATTGGGCTCAAGCGGAAACAACTGTCTTTAATTACACCCCTCAAAAACCAGCAAGAAAGCAACGGAAAGGGGGAAATATACAGTAAAAAGGGGGGTAAAAAATTCAAGAATATATCGCAAGGATCCCTGAAAGATTCGATCAGAAGAAGATTCAAGAATCAAACCCTCTCACCACCAGAAACAGGGGAAGAGAGGATAATCTTGGGAATCGAACGAAACAAGGGTGGGTTGATGCAAGATTTAACACAGCCCATCTCGGACATTGAACGGTAACTTCCAAGAGTGAATGAAGACAAGGAAAAGGTTGCTAGATTGTTGTTACTGCAACTACTGAAACAAGTCCCAGAATGATGGTGGAAGCTGGCGCTATTAGTAAGACAGCTGAGCTTTCCAACATCCATAGTATTGGAACTTCTCAGCTCTTGCATCAGCACATGTAATGATACCCAATTATAAATTATAAAATTTCAATCTTTGCGTTGGTGTGCGTTCGTTTGTGTCTGGGCTAGTGTTTGTGTTGCGTAGACAAACTCGATTTGATACAGTGAAGAAGAGAAGGGGAAGGAGAAAATGGTATTCAACATTGGCTCCTTTTTTAATTATCCTTTTAAAAGCCAAAAAAGAAATATATAGGATAGGCTTAGGGGCCAATACTTTGAAAATGGAGTGCAGGTAATAGAAAAGACATTATTTTTTTGTTAACATTATCTTTTTTTATATATATATTTGAAAATTAACAGAAAAAACGTGACATTTCCTTTCTTTCTTTTTTTTTTTATTTTTTTCTTTTTCTTTATCCTTTCGGATAGGGGAAAAAAAGGGAAGAGTATTGGAAATATTACAAATAAAATAACATTATTTGAGTATCGATGTATTATTTTAATATATTTCAAGGGTTGGATATGCTTGGGCATCAAATCACCTATCAAACGGCACGTCACATTGAGCATTTTTATATATCTATTAGCTATACAATAATATTATATGAAGCAAATTAGTGTTGGATCAATGATCTAACCTTAACGCGTAATTTAATATAGAAATGGATAGATAGATATAATAAAGTAATAATATTACCAAGACTTAGGTAAGATATAAAATTTGTGTCACGAGTGAGATGAGAATTGAGATAAGGTCGTTAGGTTTATCACAAAATGGATGAGTTTGGGCTGAGAAAAATGCAACTTTTATGATGCTAATACCATTGGACACCATTGAATTAATTTATTAGTACAACTTGCGAAGGGGTTTTTAATTAAATAATTAAAAAAAAATCAATCATTAATAAAATAAACAACAAATGAAAATCATTAATAAAACAGACATTTTCGTCATCCCAAGTGACGAGTTACTAACTCGTATCTTGGGAATACGAGTTACTTGTCCACGGTGGGCTGACATGGCATTTCAAGTAACTCGTCATCTGGGATGACGAGTTACTCTTTTTTTTTTTTTTTTTAAATTTTAACTTATTTTATATTTATTACTTATATAATCCACCAAATCATAATATCATCGTTATCACATGTAATTTTACATAATAAAAATCAATAAATGCATCTAATTTATTGTTTGTTTCGCGATGATTAAAATGATATGGATATCTTATATTTTTCGGATATCGAAAATATTTAATTATTTTTATAGTGAAGTTGCTGCTAACAGTATTGTTTAATATTTGTATTTTAGGTATATGCGAGGGGTATTTTCGGTAGCTCATAGAAGTCGATTAGTCGTATATATATATGATGTGTATATATATATCAATCCTTCTGTTAATCAATATAAGAATATATTTTTTTAAGAACTCGTTTATTTCTCAATATCTTATAAAATAATTAAATATTTTTTATATTCGAAAAATATAAGATATGCATATCATTTTAATCGTCGCGAAACAAACAATAAATTAGATGCATTTATTGATTTTATTATGTAAAATTACATGTGATAACGATGATATTATGATTTGGTGGATTATATAAGTAATAAATATAAAATAAGTTAAAATTTAAAAAAAAAAAAAGAAAAAGAGTAACTCGTCATCTGGGATGACGAGTTACTTGAAATGCCATGTCAGCCCACCGTGGACAAGTAACTCGTATTCCCAAGATACGAGTTAGTAACTCGTCACTTGGGACGACGAAAATGTCTGTTTTATTAATGATTTTCATTTGTTGTTTATTTTGTTTATGGTTGATTGGTTTTAATTATTAAATTAAAAACCCCACTTGCGAATGAATTGTTATTATTCATATTATATTCATTTTATTCTCATATATGATAGATCATAGTTTCGTGCATGGGTTTCATATTTTAATTAATTTTATTATTTCATGTCGATAATGACTCATCATTGATGCGTCAGCTGCGACAACGACGTTTGTTTGCCTAGTTTTTCGTACTAATCATTTTGTTATAGGGATATGATAGTGTCCAATAATGTAGGGTAAAAATTGTTTGAACACAAAAAAATAGAGGGAAAATTGCATATGAAATCATATAAATTATTTTTTACTCCAATCAACGACCTCAGGCTTTACGAATATTATTTTATGCTCCAAAATTCGAATCCATAATCGAGATTTTGTTATATCCATAGTTTCTATAGGAAAAACCTAATGTTTCAATTAAATGAAATGGTTTCCATAATAAAAATGAACATTTAAATTATACAAGAGAAAAACCAAATAATAGATTAAATCATCCCATTTCCAGGAATGGTTGACAATAATATATACATTAATTCAAGACAATCTTCTTTTTTGGTGACTCAAATGTAATGAAATCTCGTCTACTTATAGAATATTTAATTACATAGCAGACATGTAGTTGTCGATGACGCGGCCAAGTACATTATTTGGGTAGAATCTGAACGTACTTGAAATATATATTTTTCCTAAAAGCTTAAAGGCGAAGATCCACATGCATTTTTTGTTACTATCTTTAAAAAACAATTGAACAAAGAAAAATGAAACTTAATGGATGTTATTTTGCCCATGGGCCTCGGTCCAACAAAATCTATGATTTTCATAAATTTAAATTATATATGTTTACAATAATAGATACAATTAAATCTCCTGTTTACAGCTATAATTAGTGGATGTTGTAATTAACGGCATTACTTCATCCACTATAATCAAATAATGCACAACCTTAATTAACAACATATGGGATTACTAATGCCGCATGTTAATGGATGTTTTAAAGTTGATTAATTAATGGCCATAGTAATAATGAGCCGTTAAAATTAAATGCTATAGTTAATTAAATATTTTTTTAACAAATTAACCCTTTTTATGCGTCGTTGTCCATTACCTTGATTTCCATCAATTATTATTCCGAAAACCAAACTTTTACTTGAAAGCATATCCAAACAAATTGAAAACGAAGCATTTTTATATCTCCTTTGAACTCATTTTGTTGGAATTTCTCACTACCTAAATTATGTCATCAACCAACCCCCAAACACTTGTTTGACGGTTTCTTGAATCAAATACAAAACTAATCCCACAAGTAAAAGAGTAGTAGTATTAGCTTTTAATCCTTCGCCTTGTCTCCTTTCTTTTAATCCAAACAATTAGCCGAATTTAAGGATATAACAAGAGAAAACGCAAGACTTGTTTGTTTGTTTTTGTCAGTTAAGAAGCATTCATTCCAAAGCTTTGACTCATCATCCCTAAAGATGCTTTTGCATGTGTTCATTCATTCCTCTCTACTCTAACCTTAATACACTCTAACTCAAACTACCAACCCACGCATCTATCTATCTCTATCTATATATAAGCTACTTTCTCACACCAACTCAAAGCATAACAATAAGCTTCAATCTTCCCTTACAACATCATCGTATTTCAGACACAAATGGATGATTCATCATGGGAGGCCAAGAATCACTACCAAGAACGACCACCCAGCGCCATCCCTTCTCCAATAATCCCTCTCCTCCTCGTCGTGGGATTAGGGCTTTTGCTTCGCGGGAATTCGAATTCAATCACGACCCTCAACCTTCCATTAATCTCTGATGGAGAAAACGCCATCTTCACATGCTTCGTGTTCATCCCTGTCCTAGTATTGCTGGCAGTTTATTCCGCGAACCACACCATAGTTCTTCCTCTGGCGTTGATTCTCATCACTTACACGGTTACAACTACGCTCCTCGGGCCTTTAATGCTGATATCGATAGTGTACTTAGCAGGCGCTTACCTAACATCGGTGAAGTGCGACGGGGAAGAACTTGGGTGGGGATGTGTTATTGCATTGGCCTTCTTTCTATTGCATTGGGTTTTGTCTCAAGAGGGGAGACAGTCTGGGGCTTTGATCTTGGCTGTGGTGATCTTTCTGTGCTACCATTGCTTCCCTTGATATGAAAATTGGTTAAAAGGGTTTGTGTTTGCGTGGGTTGTGATGTATTTTCTTGCACAAATAGGGTGTAGGGTATGCATAGTTTGATTGAGTGGTAAGAAATATAAGGTTGTATGGCCTTAAGTAGATGTTTGGTAAGGTGTGAATGTGTGTTGTGATGAAATAATTATCAATACAGAGCAAGTTTTCTGCAGTATTACACAAAATGCATAAGCATAAATGAGTTGCAAATTAAGGACGGATAGAAAAGGATCATCATAGTATATGGTATTAGGCCTTTGTTACAATTAAATAGTTTAGATATTTTTCTGTAAATTATTCCTTTAGTTGTTATTCGATTGTTGTTCGAACCAATCGATCAGCTCAATTCGAGCAATCGCAGCTCGAATCAACGCGAAACAGAACTGAAAACACACTGAAATGACACAGCGATTTTAACGTGGTTCGGCGATCTCCGCCTACGTCCACGGACCAACAGAGCCTTCTATTCGATCATCCACCAACAGAGCCTTCTATTCGATTATCCACCAACTAGAGAGTTACGGACCTCCACGTCTACTACAAATCTCTAGCCGAGCTCTCAAAGTCAGCTCGTCGAACTCTGAAATCTGATATTTATAACAGATTTCTTCAGGTGTGTTTTAGGCGCGATCTTTACCAGCCGTCGGATCAATCTTCATCGCATCCAATGGTCAGCGTTCGATCAGAGCTAGTAAAAGAAGTGCCATTTCACTTAGCCCTTGTTTGGTTGATGGGTTTAGGTGTTTTAAACCTGAGTTTAAGATACATTCAAGTGTTTGGTTCGTAGTTATATTTAAACCATGGGTTTATATAATTCAGCTCTAAACCCATACTTATGGGTTTAAATAAACACACCCCCTCTGATGGGTTTATCTAAACCCACTAACCAAACACAATTTTATTTTATACCCATTAATTAGTTTTATATAAACCTAACTTAATTAAACCCTCTTAAATATAAACCTACTAAGCAAACGAGCGCTTATAGAGTTGCTAAGACCTTCCTGCGATCAATCTCATCCGTCGATCTTCAATGCGCGCCTCATCTAAACCTTAACCATCAGATGGCGCGCCAAGGGTGATCGACGGCTCACATTTTCCACAGCTTAAGCACTTTAGAACTTAGCTTCTTCAGTTCTCTGTTTTCAGCTGTGATCGTCCGGCCCTCTTTCCGGCGACTTCCCGACCACCTCCGGCGAGTTCTTGGCACACACTTCCTAATTCCTGCGTATTCATGGTCTCTATCTGAAGCTGAAATACGTTTAATCTCGGAGCTGGGATGTGCATCATCGCCGAAAATTAGCGTTACCGGCGATCAAGATTGCATTTTCACGCCCTCCGTTACTTCTCTATTTGCTCAGAGGTGAGAGACTGCTGTCGACAATTATGCATGTTCATAAAGATGGGTTCGTGCCGTAGCTTCAATTCTCTCCAAAATTACATCACTGCCTTATGTTCTCACTTCGATTTTCCAGATTTTGAGTGTCCTCACAGCTGTAATGAAATCTCGAGCTAATTTCAGACAACATGCTATCATTGCGTTGCTGTAAATGCAGAAACTGAAGGAGAAAGGGAAGAGGAGCAGCACACAAGCATCAGCATCAATTGGGGAGACAGATTACATAAAGATCGACGACGAACGTCAATCACACAAAACCCAACCACGGCAAGAAAGTCTCCCTCCTACCCCTCGTCTTCCTCGTATTCTACGAAATCTCAGGCGGCCCATTCGGCGTCGAGAACAGCGTCAGAGCCGCGGGCCCACTCCTCGCGGGGTAATGTAGCTTCGAAAGCATTTTTACTATATACTATGTAAGGGTAAGAAGTTTGTGATTCGAAAAGTGCCGAGAAGACGAAAGTACTCTTGTCCAAGAAACGATTGAGATTAAAGCATCACGATTTTGATAACGCTAAGGTTGGATTTATAATGCAGTTATAGCGTATCGAACAACGATACTTTGCGCTTCGACTGCTGTACGCTTACGTAATTTTTTTTTCCCAGATTGAAATGCTCGACCAATTATCTATACTATTTATTAAGCGCAAGCCCTCATATAAACTGCCGAATTTCAATTTGATTTGGTATGTCTAGTAGAAACTGCCGAAAATGGAATTGGTCTGTATAATATAAACTACCGATTTGCAATTGGAATTGGTCAATGTGTATTTTATTACTAAAACAAAATTAGCGGGGCACGATCTCTAATAAAAAGAAACTGTAAGACGGATTTGTTTAATGTTATTGTTGCACACGTATCGAGTATGAACAAACCGCTAGTTTATAGAACCGAAGAGGTTTCCTTAAAATGTACTAAGGTTTATAAATAATGAGAGATTTGCGAAGCATTTATTGGGTCGATGAATTTGTTGGGGTCACAAATTAAATATCTATATATTTAATGACCGTGGGAAAAAATTATGAACATATCATCCGTGTATTGGGCCTTACAAACTAGAATTCCTCGATGAGGTTTCTAGTTGGGCTTTGTGGAAATAAAGCCCATTAATGCACTTCAGTTACTAATAACGGCGCGCAACGCTTTCCCAACATTTCATGGAGTAAAGAATCGGTTAATTTGATTAAGAAGGTATACAACGATTGAAGAATAACTGACAATACAAGCTTTGTTTCGTAGTTAAATGCTAGCCAATCATTCATGATATATTATATACTATGTTAGTGATTAGTAACCTTGCATCCCAGGGAAAGTATTTGTCGGTTAATTAATTAATTGACAATATGTAATATATATATATATATATATATATTCGGTTAGTAGGGACGAAGTGTGGTGACGTGGCCAGCAAAATGTTACGGGACAGTGTGGCAATTGTCGCACTATCACATGGCCATTCACATGCCGTCGACGACTTTTTTAAATCATTGGTGATGTTTGTATTCAATTGTTTGGCACCGTCGATTATTCTATCGATTCAATATTTATTTGAATTCGTAAGTAGCATGGAAAATTTTGATTGGGTTTGCTTACTTGTATATTATATATTCGATGTAACGGCTTTATTGCATCTTATGGCGACAAATAGGTGAAGTATCAACCCATTACCTAACCTAACCATGTGATACCATTGAATGCGCTATATATTATTAAAATGTTATTCAGGATTACATAATAAGATCATATTGCACAATTTATAGTACATTTTTTCTTATCTATACTATTATATTAAGGGTGAGGGTGCTATTAACTGCTAATTTGGTCCGTAGAATATTTACATTTTAACCTCTCTATTTCTAATTCATTATTTAAATAATTATCACATTTAACTCCTCAATTTTTAGTTATTATACATATATCATAATCATTATTTTCCTTTTATATATATAAAAATTATATTTCATCTACTAAACATAAATTATAAATTTAAAAAAATTAAAATAGTTATATTTTACACGTACTTGCCATGATCGTACTTGGTATATTGGTTTCCTTTCCTTTCATATACTCTGCATATCCGTTAGCTTTTTGCAAAGAAATATAGACAAGTAGATAAATGCATAAAGTCAATGTTTTAGTTATGATAAATAAATAAATAGGAAAATAATATGCAAATGGGTACTAGTATTGCAATGACCATACATGGTTTGCCAAGAAAAGAATAAAGTGGCAACCAGTTCACGGAAAAAAGATAATGTCGGTGATCCCATTTTTTAGTACTCCATCGGTCCATCAACTTTATCACATAAGTTGCTGGGCATGCAAATTAAGGTGGCATTATTATTATAATATAAAAGGAAAAAAAGTGTATATTTTAACATTTAAGAATATTTATAACCCTCTCTACCCTCTCTCTACCCCAAAAATCTCCTCCAAACCCTAGCCGTCCCCTCCTCAACTCTTCTCCCCTTCTCCCTCACCTCCATTAATGGAGGTGGGGGAGTTTCGATTTTCTTTTTTCGTTAGTTTTCTTTGTGTCTTTTTTATTTAAAAAAAAAAAAAAAATAATTGTTTTTGGCTTCTCTCCTCCGCCGCTTCCGCCACCATCTCCGCCGCTTCCACCACCACCACCACCACATCCTGTCGACATCTTCGACAGCTGCAGGCAAAGGTTGGGGTGAATCAACGAATCTGCCCATGCATAGCAGCTGTTCGACGAAATGCTCCAAAGAGGTTTCAAAGCATATTTGGTCATCTGAACAGCATTGTGGACTCCCACGGTCCCGCCGACTGCTGCCCCGCCTTTCGCCGCGCATCCTCGCAGTTTCCGCCTTTCACCCTCGCTCGCCGCCACTGCCGTTCACCCACCGGGTGTCTCTCGATCTTCGGATCGGGAGCTCTTTCTCCCGGCCTCCGAGCCGGGAGCTCTTTCTCCATTTGTTGGAGCCCCTTCTCCCTTTTGTGGAGCCTTTTCCGATGAAGGCAAGATTCAGAGTCGATGACCCGTGCAAAATGAAGAGTGTTGTGGATTAGGCTTAACAGCCTTTTTTGTAATACGTTCTTTAGTTGTCGTGTTTTAGATCATGAATCTTAGTTTTCTGTCGGCTTTTCGTTTTGTTTGGGTGTTTGATGCTCCGTGTGAGCCTTGTTTTCTCTACCAGGTTGATATCACTGGAGAGACCTCTTGGGTTATTTAGCCCTGTATTTTTGTTTATGATAATGAAGTTATCGTTTCTGGTAAAAAAAAAAAAAAAAACATTTAAGAATATTTAATATTATTATATTAATTATTTGTAATAGTTTTTTGCTAAATAAGAAAATGTGATAAAATTATTGGGATGCCCGAAATGAAAAACTTTGATAAAATTAGCGGGACGGATGGAATATCATTAATATTTGGATATATTACGTTTCAGGCCCCCTTCGCGTTTAAATCGAATTCAGGCCATATCAGTATAAAATTTAGTTTTAAGGACCCGATTTCTACAGTACCACTTCATTTTATGCAGTACCACTTCATTTATTCTGCAATACCATTTTCTAAAATTCAGGCCTGACTGGCCCTGATTGAAAATTGCCCCTTAATTTTTCGGTCTTCTATTAGATAAATATATATAAGAAAAAAACGAGAAAGAAGGCATATAAAGCCAATAGAGAGGGACGTCGTGCTTGCATGTCGTTATACATGTCTACGGTGTTATTATAAGTTATTATCATTTAAGCTGCTTAAAGTTAACAATATAGTTTTCTGGTTATGTAGAAAGTACGTATCCCAAGGGGATGTGGATCTACTATTATAGTATTTTCTATGTTTTTACCTAATGTAAATAAAATGGTACAAACGAAAATGATCTAAAATAAGTTAACGTAAAAATAAACAATTCAAGAATTTAGAAAATATAAATGCCGTGAATGTGGTGGTGACTACGATTCTATGACCAATAACGAAATAATATCATGGTTCGCGAGTCCACCCATGTGGTGGTGGTGCCTATCATGTGTACTACTCATATTAAATCCCATGAAGACTAAATTCTAATATATGGGAAAAGAATGGGAAATGGTCCTAACTATGATAAAATTTATAATAAATATAATAAACTTGGTATATCCATTATTTATTGTCATAAAATAAGTCTAAGGTGCTATATGATTGTGGGAAATCAACCAAGGTAAATAGTATCATCAAATTGCGATCATATTTAAATACTTGCTTTGCTGCTAGTTTACGGTATAGGCAGGATAGGCAACGCTCAACGCCATTAACTAATAATTAATGTGATGCATAATTACGCCGGTATTAATAATATTTAAAATCACTAATGGCTACTAAAATTATGATTAAGGAAAATAGTTAGTGACTTCGAGGCTATGTACAATATTAGTTTTAAGTATTGAAATTAAAGCTTTGTTTCTTTCCTAGATATATTCATATGTCGTGTCATAATTAATGTAGCCTGATCATCATTATTGCGGGCACATCACGCTTTTAAACCCTTTGTTATTCTAATAATGATAACTATATTATCTCATTTTAAGCATTTTCTTCAATATTCAAGACTATATAATATTTTTTTAATAACGACTATAAATGAGATCATACGTGCGACCGACGCTGTTCTTATGATACATGAGATAAAAACAAAGGTTGTCTTTTAACTTTTTTGCGGCAATGGGTCCATCGTCGTCTATGTGAGCATGACATTTATTATTATTTTTTATAAAATCCATATAATATTCTACCGACGATCCGACCCATTTGACATTTGAACCGGTTCAAGATCCACACGTGGCGCGATCTGATTAGTCCATATTCTTTCGTAACAGTTAATTTAGGCAATATATACTCATATTAATCGTGATGGTGGCTTAAAAACTGATTTTTGATGTATCTATTAAGCAATCAGAAGTTTTCTCAAATTAAAAATCGACATAAAAAAAAAAATTAAATATTAGACCACCTAACTAAACTGCCTATTCTATTTTTAATAATTATACTTATTTTCTAACTAAATATTAAAATTAAAATTAAACATATCTTACCAATTTTTATTCTAATTCATACATGTAGGGTGTGCAACATAAACTAGTAAATAATAATGCATCAATTCGAAATCAGGCCCCTAGATGTTTAAAATAGATTTCAGACCATGTCTGAAAAATTGTAGGTTAAAGGACCCATTTTGTGCGGTGTAAAAAAGTGGTATAAAAATATATATAACTGGTATAAAATAATTGTTTTGTGTTACAAACTTTAAACATACTGGTATGTCAGAGCAATGAAGTGGCGGTGCAGAAATGAACAGGTATCAGATGATCGTAAACTTGTACCGTATGATCGTTTTGTGTTACAAAATTTCAATATACTGGTGTGCTAGAGCAATGAAGTGGCACTGCAGAAAATGGGTCCTTAAAACTAATTGTTTGCTAAGAGGGCATAAATGATAATTACGGGGCATGCAATGAAAAGTCCCCAATAATAATTGCGAATGAAGTTCACTTGGGGAAGATAAAGAAAAGTTCGTTTATAAAGCGCCAAAGCATGAATCATTTTATTATTAGTTCATTGATAGGCAGGCAACAACATAGCCTTCATGTAATTCCATTTCGTGAAAGTCACTCAAGTAATAAAGGGGAAAATTCCATTTCAATTCTTTTACTAACACAATTTCCGTTCCAACAAAATTCAGCTTCAGTCAAATTTTATGTCACTTATGGGACGATTCCTCCTAGCGAAACTTACTTTCCTAATCTATGTTTGATGTCCCAAATTAAGCAAACCATTATAGTAAAGGGGACTAAACTGAATAGAATGATATCAAAGAAATCTAAAAGTAGAAGTAATAACAACGTTACGATTATAACTTAATATCTTATTGCAAAAAAGGAAAAAAAATTGAAATAACCAGCAAGATTACAGCTTGCAAAGGAACACGGAATCAAAGATTCAAGAAAGGGAGAAAAATATAGCACGCAGTCCTCACTCACATGTACATGCAAGTGACTATATATATATATATATATATAAATATAAATAATATATGCATATAAAAATCCATACGAGAGAGACGCTGAGCTACAAATAACATCTTATTCTGAAGGCTCTCTCAGACGCTTCATTTTCCTCATACATATTTTTTTCCCATTCAAAAGTCGAACCTTATATGTAGAGAACACACTGGGGTTCTTCAGAATTGTTTGATTCAACATTCTCTACTTTGAAGAAGCTAATCTCATTCGTTGTGTAAGTGGCGTGTCAGATCTTCCATGTATTTATCCTTTCACGTTCATATCGTTTGATCTTGCTTGAATTATATCGTTGATTGATTGATTGATTTTTTCAAACGTTTTTTGGGAAATATTGGCCTTAATCTTGACCATTGGGATCTGATTTGGACGAGGTTTTCTATCTCTATCTTGAATCATTTCGGTAATAAGCTGAAGCAGAGATTTGGGCTTCTGAAAATTGGTTTTGGTGAAGATTTTCTCTTGAATTATAACCATTATCCTTCAAGGAGTAGCTGGTCCTTCGTCGTTTACGTTTTACCGCTGTGAATGTCTTAGTGGTGTAGCAATATTCTTACCTTATCTTTGTCTGATTCTGCCTGGTTTAGAACTAGATTGGATTGATTGCGTTCTCTTCACCCTTTTTCCTCTCGCCATCAATTGTTGAATTCAAAGACAAAAAAGGGAAAATCATTAAAGATAGGGCCCAACATCATGTGGAAATGAAAAAGCACTTGAATTAGAAAGTGATGTTTGCTCCAATCAAACAATTGCCAGATCTTGTTCTTTCGTCATGTTTAAAAGCCCAGTTAGTTCGTATTTGCTTGTCTTAAGCACTGGATCTGCTTGGCTCAACTTCTTTCACTCCTACACTTCCCTTTGATTCTTGGCCTTTCTATTACAGATTGAAGCTTGACTCACCATGAAGCAATATAAAGATGGGAAATCGATGTCCCAACCTGATAAAAGCTCTCGATCGATCCCAATGGCCCTAATGTTCGTCGTGCTCTGCGGGTTTTCGTTCTACCTCGGGGGAATATTTTGCTCCGAAAAAGAAAACTACGCAAAGCAAGAGGTGAAACCGAAGGTCGCCGAGACTTCGAAGGAAGCATCTTTAGGTTCATCTCTCCAAGTCAAATCCGTAAACTTCCCAGAATGCGGACCAGAGTATCAAGATTACACCCCCTGCACAGATCCAAGGGTAATAACTAATAAGTAGTTTCAGCATTCGACTAAGTTATACATGCCCTTCAGTTTGACTAGTGCTATAGAAAAGGATTCCAATTTCGTCGAACTTATTGCAGAGGTGGAAGAAGTTCAGCCTTCATAGGCTGACGTTCATGGAGCGACATTGCCCGCCCGTGTTCGAAAAGAAGGAGTGCTTGGTTCCGCCGCCAGACGGCTACAAATTGCCCATTCGATGGCCAAAGAGCAAAGACGAATGTTGGTACAGGTAATAACAATGTTACCCCCCATTACAGAATCACACTTTGGTTTTCAGTTTTCGCAATGTCTTTTTTCATGACATACTTCCTATGAATCCCAGGAACGTTCCTTACGATTGGATCAACAAGCAAAAATCGAATCAGCATTGGCTGAAGAAGGAAGGCGAAAAATTCCTATTCCCAGGCGGCGGGACGATGTTTCCCAACGGCGTTAGCCATTACGTCGATCTGATGCAAGACTTGATCCCCGCCATGAAGGACGGGACTGTACGAACTGCTATAGATACTGGATGTGGGGTGAGTTTTGCTCGCCGTGGTTCTTGCAAATGTCTTTATTTGAAACGTTGTCTTAAAAAAATCCCTCTTTTTTGATTTCGTTTAAGGTTGCTAGCTGGGGAGGAGACTTGCTAGACCGCGGGATATTGACGTTGTCCCTCGCCCCGAGGGACAACCACGAGGCACAAGTCCAATTCGCCCTCGAACGTGGGATTCCCGCAATCTTGGGAATCATCTCTACCCAAAGGCTTCCGTTTCCCTCGAACTCCTTCGACATGGCCCATTGCTCGAGATGCCTCATTCCATGGACTGAATTCGGTAAACTCACTATGCCTCCATCATCATTACATCCTTAAAATAAAAAATCAAAGTTTAATCTTCTCGGGGATTACGATCACCGTCAGTCCAAACTCAGAAGTCCGTGCATCTTAAAAGCCCACGTGAGATTCCACTTTAAAACAGATTATCAGTGGAGGGAATAGCCCACGAGCTTATATGCAAATCGGACTTGTTTCAATTATCTGACGTGGGATTTGAGTTTGATACCCCCAACGAATCCAATTAAATCACCGCACTCGAGGGCATAGCTTCGATCATCATTACATCCTTGAAAAAAAAAAAGATAAAAAATCTAATCTCTTCTTCTCCTTTCCAGGCGGAGTCTACCTCCTGGAAGTACACCGCATCCTCCGACCGGGCGGGTTCTGGGTCCTGTCGGGACCGCCCGTGAACTACGAGAACCGATGGAAGGGATGGAACACGACCATCGAGGAGCAGAAATCCGACTACGAAAAGCTCCAGGAGCTCCTCACCTCGATATGCTTCAAGCTGTACAACAAGAAGGACGACATCGCCGTGTGGCAGAAGCTCTCGGACAGCAGCTGCTACAAAAAGCTCGAGTCCCCCGACAACTACCCTCCCAAGTGCGACGACGGGACCGAGCCCGACTCTGCCTGGTACACCCCTATCAGGCCGTGCGTGGTCGCCCCGAGCCACGGCTACAAGCGGCTCGCACTCAAAGCCCTGCCCAAGTGGCCCGAGCGGCTCCACTCGGTCCCCGAGAGGGTCGGCGACGTGAGGGGAGGAAGCGACGGAGCCTTCAGGCACGACGACAGCAAGTGGAAGTCCCGAGTGAAGCACTACAAGAAATTGGTTCCTTCGATTGGGACCGATAAGATTAGGAACGCGATGGACATGAACACTCTGTACGGAGGATTTGCGGCCGCCCTCGTCGATTCTCCTCTTGGGTCATGAACGTCGTTTCCTCGTACTCTCCGAACACTCTGCCCGTCGTCTTCGACCGCGGGCTCGTCGGGACTTACCACGACTGGTAACTGAATGGTTATTATTACTACAGCAATCAGCGTGTTTCACTCTGATGACGTGTTTTATGTTTTTTTTTTTTTTTGGGATAGGTGTGAGGCGTTTTCGACGTATCCTAGGACGTACGATCTGCTCCACGTGGACGGGCTGTTCACGGGGGAGAGCCATAGGTGCGAGATGAAGTACGTGTTGTTGGAGATGGATAGGATTCTGAGGCCGAATGGGTATGTGATAGTGAGGGAGTCGAGCTATTTCGTGGACGCCGTGTCGACGTTGGCGAAGGGTATGAAGTGGGGATGTCGTAAGGAGGAGACGGAGTACGGCGTGGAGAAGGAGAAGGTGTTGGTTTGCCAGAAGAAGCTTTGGTACTCTTCTTCTTCTTCTTCGAAGCAAGGTACGAGGTAATAGATCAAAATCGTATTACTTGGGTAAGAAAAAGATGGGTATACAGTTGGTTATAGTTTTAAGTTTCGTATGCCATGCCGTTATTGCAAATACAAGATGGATCCATCTTATTATACAGAGGAGGAGTATTATATGATTTATTTATACTATGGTTGGGTTCAAGAATGGGGTATATTATTACTGTTGCTTTTTGTTGACATAGAAGCTGGTTTTCGTTGCTATTAATTTCTATTTTTGTTCTTCACGAAATGTGTAATTCGGGACGGGATGCTTATTTTTATTTTATGAAATAGTATTTGTCTTAAATGTAATAAATTTATGATCAAGTAATTGGAAAATGTACTTTTTGCTTTTGTTGACATAGAATTTTCGTTGCTATTAATTTCTATTTTTGTTCTTCACGAAATGTGTAATTCGGGACGGGATGCTTATTTTTATTTTATGAAATAGTATTTGTCTTAAATGTAATAAATTTATGATCAAGTAATTGGAAAATGTACTTTTTTAATAATAAGCTTAATAATTGGACATATGGGCCTGGTAACGGTCGTGGCCCATTCACTACGGTCCAATAGCGTACAATGGGGCAGGACAACTACATTTCCTATCATATCATTCTTTTTTGTTTATATATAATAATTCCACGATAATTATGGCGAAACAAAGTTAGGTCACACGATCTGGCACCGCCTTCTTACATTTAAATAAATAGGTCCACCACATGAGAAGAATAAATTTAAAGAATAAAAAAAAGGAAATATGTTTTGGACACAGAAGGATATATATGGTGCCTCCAAAGTCCATACACCATTCAATTATTGAAAATTCCAACCCAACCATATCGGAATGTGAAAGAAGATAAGATTGGAATGCAATACACACACATTGTGGTGAGTGTGTGTGTGCCCACTTGTACCCAACCTTTCTTTCATCTCATGACCTAACAATCTTACATAAATTTCTACAACTATAGTAGCGCATGATGTGGTCCATTTTTAGGAAATTCAGGAGAAATTGATGGTAGTCCGATATAATTAATTATAGCTAAAAATGATCAACTTAAAACAATGGGTGTGGATCTCGCTATTTTTACAGGTTAATAAAAAGAGAAATATAGGACGGAAATAAATTATATAAACTTAAAGTTGATATAGGATTATATCCTCCATTAAAATAATAAAGAAAATTACATGTTTCGACTAGTAGCTTAGGTATACGTGATTATTTACTTAAAGGACATTGCAATTTTTCTGTGGAGTGCCTTGTTGGGTTGTTTGACGGAGTGTTCGATGTCAACAACTCACTGTTATAATTATCATTATTTATGTTGTTATATTAATGAAAATATGATATAGTTGTAATTTTATTCAGAAAATATTCTCTTGTTTTACAGTTCAGCGATACCCCGCACAAAAACAAAAACATAAAGAATTTCTTCGCGTGGGGGATTTCTAATCGAAATGAAGAAAAGTATATTTATCAAAGATTTAAAGAATTCTTTGGTTTACTTTTATTTTTTGCTTGTCTTCGACTCCAAGATTCACATGATATCTCTTCCTATATTATGTACTATTTGTTTGAGAACAATTACTATTTACTGTATTTTTTTATGACATGACCTAATCAAACGATGATATGATGAACATATTATTGTGCCATCGTCGTAGTATATAAAAAAAATACGCGCATATGTGCTGTCTATGCGAACCCCAAAAATATCGTCATAGAGAGAGAAAGAGAGACGGTGCATCTCTGGGTTTCTTCTTCACTGTTTATGCCGTTTTCCTTCCCGGTAAATTATTCCTTTCCTTCGTCGCATAATCGTTTGATGTCTTGATTTAGATGCTGGTTTCTTTTTTTGTGAACGTGTGTATTTTGATGTATTTCTTATGGTTTGAGCTGGATTGGTGGATTTCTTTGGTTGGTAGTGGTTAGATCTGAGCTATATTTGCTCGTTTTTTCTGAATAGTTGTATAGAGATCTGTTGGTCGTTTCGTTCACGAGGTGGTTTATGTTTATGTTTGTGGCCTAATCGCTTATTTTGTCGAGGATTTTTGGCTTTTTGATTTGTGTTAGATTTCTGATTTCCATACTTTCACTGGAAGCCTGGAGGCCAGTGTTTTTCTATTACGATTATAGGTTGATTTTGATAGTTTTGAGATTCATGAAAGCAGTTGTCCTGCTATTTCTTTTTCGGCATTTTCCTGATTGTCGATGATCGTAAATAAAGTGGATTGTATTTCTCTACTGTCTTGCCTTAGACGATTTGTTCTTGTTCCTTACACGTTCATCACAAAATATATTGATTCTTATGCATGCTCAACTGTGTAACAAGCTGCTCAAAACATTGTAGGGGCCAAACGTTGAGATGTTAATTAGTTATATGACTCTGCTATGTTCTCTTATCTTACCTGAATGTATTATATTTATTTTCAGTTTACTTTGGGTTTGTTTCTTAATGGATCCTCTTTTTTTCCTTCATTCAGGTCATTTCAGATTTCAATCTAGAGGATTTAATATTATTTAGGATATGGACCAAATTCGCCTCCGTCCAAATTTCTGCCAGTACCGCGTTTTTTCGTTTCAGGAAGCTCTTGATTGGCGGTTTTTCAACCTTGGGAAATTTCTTCTGGTTTCTTTTGTCAACTGCACTTAATGGACAGCTTTCCTTGATGATTAAAACTGGAAACAAGAAGAGTATTTCTTACAATAATAATAGAGCGGTTGCATCCTTAGTGCACTTCTAGCAGTCACCGACATACTGTATCCCTCTATTGCTGTTAGACTGTTATTCTTCTTGTGCAATCCGTCTTTGTTAGTGCGCAGCCAAGACACTGTCTGTTTGAGATCAAGTTGTATGGTGCTTTGTGGCGATCTTTTGAGCATTTGAGGTGCTGATCATAGCGAGTCTTGATTCCTAGAAGTCGTAAAGTATCTATTGCTCTGTGGTTGCAAGATTTTCAAGTTTCCTGGGACGTATAGTAATATTTCTGCATTTTCCACTATCACACATTAAGATATATCTGGACACCTCAAAGCTTAGTTGACCATGTATTGATCCAGCATTGCCACTTGGTCAAGTTTGACTTCTGTGAAGATGTTCTGCAGCTCAGCATCCCTGCTTCGTAATGTGAGGATCCTAGGCTCGGTGTACTTTATGAATAAGGCTGTGAAACCCCAGTGTAACTTCATTGGTCTAGTTAGCATGGAACTGTCGTGGAACTGACGGTGGATTTTGCGGGATTGGCCAGACGTTGGGATAGCTATCTTCTCCCTATTTAGTGTGTACAATCTTTTCCTTTTTGAGTCGTAGGTTTACAAGTAGTAGTGTTGAAGAGCAGTTCGAAGTGGTAAAATGGAAAGGTAAGCTGATTAGTATTATCAAGTTTTATAAAACCATTTCTGTTTTTGTTAAAGTGGACTGAGTTGCCATTAACTGTGGATGCAGTTATAAGGTAATAAAGGAAGTTGGTAATGGTACTTTTGGAAGTGTTTGGCGAGCAATAAGCAAACAGTCTGGTGAAGTGGTGGGTGTAACCTCACTTACCTACAAAATGTTTTATTCTTCCTCTATATGTCATCTACTTTATTTTCTTTTATGCTGAAAAGTTAGGGAAATTAATAGAATTCTTGTATCAGGTCGCAATAAAAAAAATGAAGAAGAAATACTATTCGTGGGAAGAATGCATAAATCTCAGAGAAGTAAAGGCAAGTGACTGTTTTACTTCTGCCTGATGTCGTTATTGTAGTGTATTTCAAATTAGTCACTGTCTTTATTTTGTTACTGCAGTCACTGAGGAAAATGAACCATCCGAACATTGTAAAGCTCAAAGAAGTGATACGAGAAAATGATGTTTTGTACTTCGTGTTTGAGTACATGGTATTTGCTCTCAACTACTGATTCCTGCCTTCCTCTGAGTCTGAATTTGTTATTTCACCGAAAACATTTACTGTACTTTGAAATTTTCAGGAATTCAATCTTTACCAGCTTATGAAAGACAGAAAGAAAGTTTTCTCTGAAGCAGAAGTTAGAAATTGGTGTTTCCAAGTATTTCAAGGTCTTGCATACATACATAAACGTGGGTACTTTCATCGTGATCTCAAACCAGGTATTTTCTTAAACCAGGTGATCTCCAAGTAAAATATTAGTATCTGGTGCTTCTCTTATCAATTGTCTAACTTTTTTTGTTTATTAGATGCACTATATTCCTATTTAATGTATGCAATATCTTGTGCAGAGAATCTACTGGTAACGAAGGATGTCATAAAAATAGCTGACTTTGGTCTCGCTCGTGAGATCAATTCTCAACCTCCTTTCACTGAATATGTGTCAACCCGTTGGTGGGTGACTTATCTTTCTTTCTTCTGCTTTCTTGGATTGTTACATTAGCAGGATTCAGTAAGTAATTGCCTTTTCAGGTACCGAGCCCCTGAAGTTCTCCTTCAATCACCAACTTATGGTCCTCCAGTTGGTGAGTAGTGATGAAGATGCTGTTGAAACTTTTTTTCGTGATTATTCTCCTAAGCAGCTCTAATGATATTTTCGTTCCAGACATGTGGGCCATGGGTGCGATAATGTCTGAACTATTCACACTCCGCCCTCTGTTTCCGGGGTCAAGGTACATGGTTTTATCACGAAATTGTCTATTTTCCTTTTGTATGATTGGGTTCGGTAGATAATGCTTTTGGCCTATTGATGTGTTCATTTTTATGCTTTCAATCAGCATTTTATATTGCTTCCTTTTATGAACAATAGTTATTGACATACTCCTTTTTCTATGTGTAGTGAGGCTGATGAAATTTACAAGATCTGCTGTGTGTTAGGAAGCCCCACTAAGAGTTTATGGCCTGAGGGTATTGAACTGGCTACTGCCATCAAATACCAGTTCCCACAAGTTAGTATTTTATATTCCTTATATTTGATTGACTTTCCTTGAAAGTGTAGAAAATCACAGTCTCTTTGATAGTAAAACTTCAATATTCTGCTCTCATACTACATCAACTGTATTCTTCTAATTTAACATATTTTGTGCATCACACAGAAGATAATTGCTCATGAACAAAAACTGTCCAAATTGCATCTTGTGTAGTAGCGGAACCTCTGTTGTAATATTCCCCTATACAGATAGACATTAATTCTTTCCCTTTTCAATTGTGATTCTTCTTTTGCATATGTGAAAACATGTGGTGGTTGCATGAGTGGCAGGTTGCTGGTGTTCCTGATCTTTCGATGCTGATACCGGGTGTTAGCCAAGATGCAATCTCTCTGATCACGGTATTTTCTATCCTGTTACTCTTTGGTCCTCTTATTTTAGGATAAGATTGAAGACTTCTTTATCGCACGCTCTTCCTTAGGAAATGTTAATTATAATTCCTCCAAGGTAGCAAAAAAAATCCTAATACTTCCACTTTGTTTTCTTGAAATATACAGTCCCTTTGTTCGTGGGATCCACGCAGGAGGCCAACTGCATCTGAGGCTCTTCAACACCCTTTCTTTCAGGTAAGTTTTTGGCTCAGTAAATCTTTCCTTGTGTGTTTGATGTATAAGCCGATGTATATCATTTTCTTTTTACTAACGCAGAGTTGCTTCTACGTTCCACCATCTATGCGTTCCAAAGCAGCTATTCCAAGGACACCTCCTCCTTGTAAGTCGGTTCAATTCAATTTCAAACTGTGTCATCCATCTACACCCTTCTATGTCATTAAATGCACAACACCATTCATCCAATGGCTTCTTTTTAGCTGGAACTGTTGGAGTTCTTGATCCAAAGAGTGGCCATAGATATCCCATGAGTTTATCGAACCCGAAACCTGCAAACGGGCTCTCTGTTGCCAAAGCGCAATCGTATCTGAATGCAGGTAGCATGTTGTTCATCTTTGCTTCTCTAATTTCATCTCTATCCAGTTCTATTTTACATACTTCTTTGCGTTTTTTCATCATAAACGTTTGAGTGATATTATCTGTTAGAAGTATCATATTCACTTCGTTTGGTTATTTTTTCAGGTGTGCAGAGGAAGTTGGACTTGAACAATCAGGTTGATTTGTTGGAATAACAGTTCTGCATTTATGTCGAGTCTTTAGGTATTTTATTTGACTACCTTTTCCTAACTATCACAGGATGCGCCGAAGAATCTGAAAACTACTGATGTTAAGCAAAGACAGCCGAGGTATCGGCCGCCTGGGCTAAATGCTCCAAGTACGCACACTCACTTTTCTATTGCTTGCATGCATTTTGATATTCAAGGATTATTTGTCCTTGCCTCTCTGCCTTTGGACTTCCGTAGAACATTGTTGGTATAATAACCTCAGTTTGTTAACGCTTGACTCCTTTTTTCGTGTAACAGATGCTAATTACGCAGCTCCAAAGGCGCGCGGAGTTTCTAATGCAGCAGAAAAGATAGCAAGCATGTCGCTGGGCACTCGCAACAACAACTATCAGCCACTTGGGAAACAGCAGCATGTTCAGCCTATGAAAACCGGAGGTTGGCATACCAAATCCGATACGTTTATAGGCGGCAATCTCAATAAACCATGGAAGAACATGTAATAATAAAACACCAATACTAGGGAGATGATGGCCAGAAATAAGACAAGGGAAACATGGAGATATGCATGCCCTATTTCTCAGCTTTGCTTGTTAAGTCCCGTCATAAATATTCTGAGTGTCTGTTAAACTTGTGTCGTTTGATTTTCCTCCGTTTGCTCGTCTTATATAATACGTCACGTGTTTGATCTGAGACTTTGAAGAGTTTGTCTGTGCGGTCTATCTGCCTGTCCCATTTTATGTCATAAATACTTGGATATATTATTTTATGTAAACAAAAAAAGCACATCATGCGAATAAATACACGGAGGCAGAGTACTAAACTGGTGAAAACAGCAAAACAAACCTGATCACGGCTTGTTTTTGGATCTACCACCGCCTCGAAGGGATTGCCAGAAAACGGGCCAATTCTTGCGAGCCTCGTTCCAACCCAAGAGGGAGCCTTCCCTCAAAGGATCCCAGCTCGTCGACACAATCCCATAGCTGATCCCAAGCAGCGCAGCGCCAAAGAAGAAGAAGGACACGATGAAGGGAACCCACGTGGGAACGTCGATCTTCAGTCCCACCTTAAGGTAGTAAAAGAATGGGAAAAACGTTAACCCAATAGCAAGTGGGATTCCCACGGATAATCCCATTCTGCTCATCATCCTATTGGTTATTATCTCCGGGATAACACCTTCTTCGTCTCTATCGTACTCTTCTTCATCATCGCCGTCGTCGTCTTCGTCCTCTTTTGGCTGCTTTTGCTTTTTCGGGCTCTTATTCTTCGGGGAGGGACCGAAGCCTCTCGGAGAGTTTAAGGTGGCTGAAATGCTGGAGAAGCTGCTGCGCCTGTTCTTGGATTGGTTTGAAGAGAGGAAAGGGAATTGGGTTAGGGTTCTAGATGAGGAGGGCAATGAAGAAGGTGGGAGTTGTGAGATGGGTAGTGCTCTTAGATTGTAAGAGTATGTTCTCATAGTTGATGTGTGCTTATTTCTTGTGCGAACTGAACTGAAGGCTTTGAAACGGCTGGTTGGATTGCAAGGAAGGAGAATGATGAGAAGCGAATCTTATCTGATTGTATGGCGTAATTACCGTGATACCCCTACTAAATACATTAATAAAACCCGAAATGAATCCCACTTAAAAATCCTAGTATTTCCAGGAAATCAACTATAATTTTTCTTGTCATGCAGTTTCAGGAAGAGAGTAATCCAACTTACAGAATCAGTAATCTTTCTACTAGCGACTAGCGCATGATGTTCTATTTTAGTCACTCGAGTAGGGAAATAAGAGATCAAGTCCCACCAAACAGAACCACTGCAAGCCTTATTTGATCCATTTTAGAAAAGAACCACAAGAAGGTTTCAGATTTCTTCTTACCGCCGAATTTCCAGCTAGTCAGGTTGTAGTTGATGAGATCCCATATCGGCTCCGAAGTGAAGCAATGGCTTGATCGGACGTCTTGGAAAGCTCGGGAATGGAAGTTTTACAAACTGCAACTCTCGGATAGGAACAAAGAGATAGTTACAAACCAATCACGGATTAACATGTTGAAAAACAAGGAGTTCATAGATGTACGAATATATATAGCATTAGAGGAATATGTGACATATGAGAAAACAATATTCATCGATATGATTTGGTTGAGCAATGCAGACTTACGACGAGATGCAGTGGTCTGAAACTCTCCAACAAACTCTGCATACGAAGCCTGAAACAGAATTTTTGTTTAAAATAGATCGGTGTTTCTAAACGAGTATAGCAACCTGATTGTGCTGAGGCTTACCATCATTGCTTCTTGACCTGCACTTATTCGTCCTGATAGCTTTTTGAATTCCTTCTCTGCCTCATCCTTTGCTTGCTGACATGCTTGAGTTTGAATCTGGCAAAGCAAGTCATATCGCATAAGCAAAAGTATGGGACTGAAAGAACAATCGCCACACTTTCGATAGAAACTGCAATATTATAGATATGCTGAAACATCTCTGTCTGAAGGTTTAGTTTAGGCTTTCGTAAACATTGCAACAATTTTTGAAGCGTTATGAAAAACCTTGAACTTAGATGAAAGCTAGAGTTCAGACGATGATCGAATATTTGTTAAACTCGAAATTTGAGGAGTTGAGGTTTTAGATAATGCAAATTCATCAGAAAATATAATGCAAATTCATCAGAAAATACTGAACTCGCTTGATTACGTGCATGTGCATCAGATACTTGCCACACCGTTATACTAGCACTACAACGAGCTACGTAACGTATTCTACAAATAAAGCTATTATACCGAGCCTAACTGTCCAGCACAAAATCAATACCTGCGACGAGGCTGTAAGGTAAGCAAGAGAAAAGAAAAACAAAACTCAATAATCGAGGAAAGGTACCTGCAATCGCTTGTGAAGACGACTCTGCGAAGCCTCAGCATCCTTCAGAATCTCCGAATGCGATCTTTCCATCGTACGCTTCAACGAATCAAACTCAGCGGACACTAGGCTCTTCAGCTCAGAAATCGAGTTCACGCTTCTCAGAGGAGATGGAGACTTCGTCACGACGCTCGCACGCGATTTGTCTTTCTTCCTCGCCTTCGGCGACGCCGAGACGCCGTCGAGATTGAACCTGAACGATACTTCAGGAGACGGCGACGGAGCCTCGTCCGGCGCTGCTTGAGACGGCGGCGATGCAAGGAAGGGTATCGCAGGGGATTTTGAGGCTCTTCTCAGTGATCTCTTCCTCATTCTCTCTCAGCTGGGAATTCGAGTTTTTTTGGGACTTTTTGGAGGGAGCGAAATGTGCGGCGGGATTCACGCACACTATATGTACAGAAGCGATCAATGGGTGAAAAAAAAAACGCGCGCCAAAAAACTGGGAAAAAAAGAAAAAAATCATTTATTTACAGAATCATCCCCTTTTACTTTTACAAAATGCAATTGAGCCATCAGTATCTAGATACTTTCAAACTGGGCTCCACATTTTAAATATATTGGAAAATGGGCCAAAGCCACTAAGGCCCACTTTGGCCCTACGAATACCCAAAATGTAAACCCCCTCATTAAATGGTCACGTGATGCATTTCCTTTTGCAGAAACGATTTGCATGTGATTGTGGGGCCCATCAATGTCTGCTTCTGGGCCGTTCGACGTCTCCCTCATTACATCCCACTAGCTCGCTTGTTATGTCTATTTGCAGAATGTTAACTTAAAAGAAAATAAGTTCTTCATTTTCAATCAACAATGATGTTAAATGGAACTTCAGAAACTAGCCATCCCACTAGATCTTGAAACGGACTTTTAACTCTTGCTTATTGTGTAATAAGCCGAAAATGTAAGATCAGTAAGTTCTTGATTCAAAGGATAAGGTTGTGGGTAGGATATGCCTTGGATTGGAGCTTCTTACCATGAAAAACTAGAGTTAGAAAGCATTGCTCTGTTTTTGTTATCCAGTTAAAAAAGGACAGCATATCTGAAAAAGGCTGTAGCGCCACGAGATAATGGACAAAACTCCATTCACCCTTCGTTTTACACAACAGATATTATCTTTAGCGAAGTTAATGCAGGCATAATAGGGACTTTCCATGGTCAAACACACCTACGGTAAACATTAAAAAGCTCTCTAGCTATACTCAGTTATCTCTTGTCCTTGCCAAGACAGCGACTTGTAAATGGAGATGGAGAATGGAAGCCAAAAATGAGTTGTCGAGATTTTAAACTAAGCTGAAGCAACTTGTTACATCTGTGTACGATGATAGTGAGCTGCGAGATACGTCTTTGTTAGTTTAATGTGGTCTTATGACAAGTTAATATTTATGTATCTCGAACTACTTTAAATGTGGTTTCAGTGCTGATTAGAGTTATGACGAGATTCCCGATAATGACCCATAAAAAAAGTATATTGAAAAATGTTCGGAAATATAACTATAGAGCGTTTAGCATGTACTGGGAAAGCTTAGCAGTAAGAAACTAGCTAGAAATTAAAGAAAGATTCTATTTTTAAATGGTTTTTCGAGAACCTTTGCATTGAAGAAGGCTGTCATCAAAGAGGTAGTTACGGTAGTTAATTACAATGGAAATCTATAGATAGATACATATTTGTATTATATGTATACATGTGAGAGAGAGAGAGAGAGAATGAAGAGAGATAAACTGTCGGGTGAGAGCTGTCCATATTTTTTCGTTTGCAGGTCGTAGTATCAGAACTTTGGCAGATGGCCATTTAACCTTTTCCGCCTTGTAATAATTTTTCTATTCTCTTCGCATCATATTTGATAAATGCGAGATATTTCGACACTATTTACTGCCTTTTCCCTATTTCTCACACATTGCAGAGGTGTGCAGAGGGATGTGATTGAACATCAGAAGAAGCCATTACCTCTCTTGCCTTTCCTATGTCACACTTTCTCCAATCTACACTTGAGTAGCAGTAATAGTACTCCCATTTTCTTCATTTCTCTCCTATCCATGCTCGTTTTAGAATCTATGAACCCATTCCCTGTTTAACCAAGTGTTGTAGCTTTCACCTCTTTTATCCCCGTCCATTTTCGCTCTCAGTATATTTAGGTTGTTGAGGGACCTTCTTCAACCTCTGAACTAAGTCCATTTCGTTTGAAGGGTATGGCTGATTCTTGGAAGAAAAGTGTTCTTGCTGGGTTCTTGGTAACATGCTTAGCGTTCGCTGCAGTGGATTGTGATGACGGTGAGCGTTGTTTTTCAGTTTCATTATTAAAATTGATTATTGGAGCGTGGGAACGAAATCAGTATTTTAATCATTAGTTTAGTCTTAAACTGTCGGAGAATGTTCCAGCCCTTTTGTCTTATTGTACCCCTTCCCTTTTAACCACTTAATGACTCCATCATTAACGCTTCATCTCTCCAACCATTTTCATCAATCAGTGCCAAGAAAATACCTATTCTTCATCGCTGATCTTGCTTCTTTTTTTTTTTTGCTTTCGTTGTGATTGTGAGGAGAAGGCACTACCTTGGTGGAGATAAAGAAGTCATTTAAAGACGTGGACAATGTGCTGTATGACTGGACAAACACACCATCCTCAGATTACTGTTCTTGGAGAGGTGTCACGTGCGACAATGTCACCTTCAATGTGGTCGCACTGTATGTGATTCTATAGCTCCTTTTTTTTTTCCATCAAAGTTTTGGTTTAGCAGTGCTCTTTATTGTCCTTCTATAGTATAATGCTGTTTTGTTCTTGCTATCTTGAGCTAAAGATGTTATCTTTCTTGGCTGATACTAACCGCAGCAATGTCTCGGGCTTGAATCTTGATGGGGAGATTTCACCTGCCATAGGCCAGCTCAAAGGCCTCATCTCAATGTAAAATCAAATTTTTTTTTTCTTTCTTTAAGTTGCCCGTTTCGTGTTTTGGTCTTCTAACATGGGATTCTTTCTTGTATGGCATGCGCTAAAAATCAGTGATATGAGAGGCAATGGACTCTCAGGACAGATCCCAGATGAGATAGGCGACTGCTCTTCTTTGATAAGCTTGTAAGCTCTGTTGTTTTCTTTACTTTTACTTCTCTCTCGAGGCTGTTTTTTAGTGAATGAGTGCTGTTTATCGCTTTAGTCTTACAGTACGTTGATTTGGGTGTTGTTCCATTACCATTAGGGATTTGTCATTCAATGAACTGTATGGAGATATTCCCTACTCTGTCTCGAAGCTGAAGCAGCTTGAGAGTCTGTAAGTCTCAACTTTTAATCACCTCCGTCAAATCTCTTTCCTTTCGCCTCACCTTTCGTCTGAAAATCATGCAGGATCTTGAAAAATAACCAGCTGACCGGCCCGATTCCATCCACGCTCTCGCAAAATCCCAACCTTAAAATTCTGTAAGTACCCTTAATGTCCTCAAATTCTTACGATTCGATACGATCTTTGAAGACATGTATGCATTGCTTCCAACTCTGCCGATCTATCTAGGGACTTGGCCCAAAACGAGTTGAGTGGGGAAATACCTCGACTCATCTATTGGAACGAAGTCCTTCAATATCTGTAAGTATATGTTAAGCAATAGGCAACGATCGACTGCCAAGAATCGAAGTCATTCGTGATTCTGGTAAACAGGGGACTGCGTGGCAACAACTTGCAAGGCTCGCTTTCGCCTGACATGTGTCAGTTAACGGGATTGTGGTACTTGTAAGTCTCTCTTTCCGTGGCCCAATCATCTGATTTCTCGACTTGTATGTTGTAATGGATTTGCTTTCTTCGTATTTCCAGCGATGTTAGAAACAATAGTTTGAGCGGTTCGATCCCTGAAAGTATAGGCAACTGTACTTCCTTCCAGGTTCTGTAAGTACTCGAAGAACTCGCACTTTGACTTGACTGAAATCCGTCGTGTCTTTGCAATTAAGGTTTTAACTAATGACGGGTTTTCTTCGTCTGTTATGGTAGTGATTTGTCGTACAACAACCTCACCGGCGAAATTCCGTTCGACATTGGATTCCTGCAAGTTGCTACCCTGTAAGTGTGCTTGAGCAAAATTACATAAAAAAATGTGTACCTAAGCGTGTGCTAATGGCGTTGAATGTCAGATCATTGCAAGGCAATCGATTTTCTGGGCAAATTCCATATGTTATCGGCCTTATGCAAGCTCTTGCAGTCTTGTAAGTCACTTCCTTTTTCCCCTTCTATGTTTACGTTTTTATTGCATCAACCATTTCTTTCTAATTCGACCCGCCGTTGTCTTTCAGAGATCTCAGCTGCAACATGTTAAGTGGAACGATCCCGCCGATCCTCGGGAATTTGAGTTACACTGAAAAACTGTAAGAACCTCTAAAGATATGCTCATGGCATGAGTTCTTACATTGTGTGAGTTAGAGAAGATGTGTTGACTTGTGAATCTGATGATTCTTGAAGGTATCTTCATGGTAACAAGCTAACTGGATCCATCCCGCCCGAGCTTGGGAACATGTCCAAACTCCATTATCTGTAAGAACCTTTGCTTTTCCAAACTTTTACGTCTGTTTATAGCCTCGTCTTTGGTTAGAAGCTCTCCTCCTTTATTTGTGCTCAGGGAATTGAACAATAATTTTCTGACGGGACACATTCCGCCCGAACTTGGGAAGCTAACAAACCTTTTTGACCTGTAAGAGGTTTCACCTATGAAGGCTTTCAATCTTCCGTTATTACACACGGCATTAAGTTGAATGGTTTTCATTTTCTCAGAAATATGGCAAACAATTTGTTGGAAGGGCCCATACCGGACGATCTCAGCTCGTGTGCTAATCTGAATAGTCTGTAAGCATCATTGTTTCAATCCCATTTTCTTGTTTTAATCGTATTTTATTACATCACCATGATGGAATACCGAAATTTCAATTGCAGCAACGTTCACGGAAACAAAATAAGCGGAACAATTCCGCCTTCGTTCGAGAAACTGGAAAGCATGACTTGTCTGTGAGTCCTCTTAATTCGAATTGATTGATGCTTTCATCTCTAAACCCGATTTTTCTTTGTCTGAATATGTATATTTCTTTTTCGTTGCGTCTTTAGTAATCTGTCCTCCAACAATCTCAAGGGCTCCATTCCAATCGAGCTTTCACGCATTGGTAACCTGGACACGTTGTAAGCAGTCGTCATGATCGAAAGATTTAAATCGATTTTTTTTTTTCGGATTCATTTACTTATAATGACGATATATTATATATCACTTGATTTTCATCAGAGATTTATCGAATAACGAGATCAGCGGATATATGCCATCGACCCTCGGCGACCTTGAACATCTCCTAAAGCTGTGAGTCTGTCATTTTTCCCTTTTCCAAAGTAATAATTTATTATTATTACTCTCTAATTTCGGCCGTTCAACAGAAATTTAAGCAGCAACGATTTGTCTGGGTCGATACCTTCTGAGTTCGGTAACTTGAGAAGCGTCATGGAGATGTAAGTTCATAAACTTACTGTAATAAAAAAAATCCAAATTTCGTTTTGCTCATTCTTCATTTTTCACTGCAGAGACCTTTCGAATAACCACCTTTCGGGTCCAATCCCTCAAGAACTGAGCCAGCTTCAAAACGTCTTCTTAATGTAGATCTTCGTAAAATTACTTTTGTACTGCGAATATTCACTCTACTGAATGCATGCGCATTTACTTACAGGAAGCTTGAGAACAATAATATATCGGGCGACGTAATGCCATTGGCGGGCTGTCTCAGTCTTACCGTACTGTAAGTTTCATCTCTTAATAAGTTCATTTCCATGAAATACCATGAACTTCATTACGCACTGAATGGCTTGTATCCATATTGCAGAAACATATCATACAATAATCTCTCGGGACACATACCGAGCAAAAATAATTTCTCACGATTTTCACCGGACAGGCAAGTCGCAGTTTTTTTTCTAAGTTTCTCCTTTTATTCTCGATCCAATATTTTTCTACCACAGCTTCTTAGGAAATCCACACCTTTGCGGCTCATGGCTTGGCTCGTCGTGCTTCTCCCGCCATTCGCCCGAGGGTGGTTATGCCTCTTACTTAATACCTGCAAATTAGTAACAATATTTTCTCTAACATCATTAACGTTAGTTTTTTTATCGCAGCTTCGATCGTTAAAGCAGCAATCATCGGCGTATCCCTCGGCGCCCTCGTCCTCCTTCTCATGATCTTCATCACCGCTTTTCGTCAGCGCAGATCAAAACCCTTTATAGAAAATCCCCTCGAGAAACCGCCAGGCTAGTCATTTTACTACATTGCCCCTTCGAAAATCCCCAATTCGTATTTCTAACACTTCCTAAATTTTATTACAGTGAGCTACGTGTGTCCAAAGCTGGTGATCCTCAACATAAACATGGCCCTCCACGTCTACGATGACATCATGAGGATGACTGAGAACCTCAGCGAGAAGTACGTAATAGGCTACGGTGCGTCGAGCGTCGTATACAAATGCGTTCTCAAGAACTGCAAGCCAGTGGCCATCAAGAAACTATACTCCCACCAGCCTCAGATGCTCAAGGAGTTCGAAACAGAGCTAGAAATAGTCGGGAAAATCAAGCACAGAAATTTGGTCTGCCTTCAGGCCTACTCTCTCTCCCCCTCGGGAAATCTACTGTTCTTCGATTACATGGACAATGGCAGCCTTTGGGACGTCCTCCACGGTGAGTTTTTCATGCCCTTCTTTCTGCCCTAAATAAAGATCCCAACTTTATTTTGTGTCCTTAAGCTGAAATCTAATTCTAATGATGGTGGTTGAAGGGACTAACAAGAAAAAGAAGCTTTCTTGGGAAACTCGCCTGAACATAGCCTTGGGTGCTGCTCAAGGGCTAGCTTATCTGCACCATGACTCGAGCCCACGTATCATCCACAGAGACGTGAAGTCGTCCAACATATTATTGGACAAGGACTACGAAGCCCATCTTACGGATTTTGGGATAGCCAAGAGCTTCTGTCCTTCGAAGACACATACCTCGACCTATGTAATGGGGACGATAGGCTACATAGACCCTGAATATGCTCGAACTTCTCGCCTCACTGAGAAGTCTGATGTGTATAGCTATGGAATCGTTCTCTTGGAACTTCTCACTGGTCGTAAGGCTGTGGATGATGAATCCAATCTCCATCAACTGGCAAGAGTTTCTCTACTGATTTGTCCATTATTTATTACATGTTGAGAGTCTCATCTGTTTTTTCCTTGCAGATACTGAAGAAGGCAGCTGAGAACGCTGTAATGGACACTGCTGACAGCGAAGTACTCGATACTTGCAAAGACATTGGGGAAGTGAAGAAGGTCTTTCAGCTGGCGCTTCTTTGTACCAAGAAACAGCCTTGCGATAGGCCTACTATGCATGAAGTAGTTCGAGTGCTGGCGACCTTAGTACCCGCTTCTCAGGACACGAAAACGTTTGGCGGTAATAAAGAAGACAATGCTATGCTTTTGTCTGCTACGAAAGTCGAGCGCTATATGAATGAGTATGCCAATCTGAAAACTCCTCACATGGTGGATTGTTCCACCATTAGTACCTCAGATGCCGATCTTTTCCTCAAGTTTGGAGAAGTCATGGCTGAGAACAGCAGCTGAAGAACTGGCGAGTAGTCAGTCGTATGTGGTAATGAAAGTAGAACCTGGAGATGGTTGCCCAAGTGTTTTCCCAGTAAATATGAAAAACAAAACAATATATTGTGGAAGCGTTGTTGCTGTGTTTGTATTTTCTGCAATTTGTGAGAATATGGAGGAAAGATTAATACAGTCAACTGTTAAGGTAATCTCAGATGAGCAATAGTGATTGGAATCTAAGACATACAAAGGAGTGCTAACGGTTAAGAATCATCAAGAAACGGTCTATGTAGATCTTGTCGTTTTCCTCATTACAAAACAACCGACGTGTTAGTAGCTAATTTTGCTGCAGATCGACCATTGAAAAAGATCGCCAAGATGATGAGAAGTCTTTCATGGAAGATGCAGAGGCCATTGTTAATGGTTGCTTGTCTTGTTCTGAAGCTTTATTCATGGCTACGGCCAAGGCAAGGGTTGTCTTATTACCAGCATTCGCCGCCGCCCTCTTTGATATTCCGCCGCCGTTATTACCTCGCGTTCGTGGGTGGTCGTAGGCGAGGCTGCAGGCGAGAAGATTCCTGCGCTTTCTCATGTACGCGTTCTCAGGCTTAGCTAACGAAGAAGACGATGCGTCGGCCAAGCTTGCGAAAGACTTCGACTTTCCATTGTAGAATCTCGAAATTCCTCTTCTGCGCATCGATTGGGGGAAATCCCTTCAATACGAAACGAAATAATCTGCTGATTACGAAATAGAGATCAGAAGACCATCGTCGACGAACCTTATGGGCAGAACTTGCTCCAAAGCTTCCATGGCGTCTAAAGGTCCTTTGCAAGAACTCTGAACCTCTTCGTCGCCGACTGGTTTCTCGCCTGATTCCTCGTAAACATCGCTGTTTTTTCCGATAGAAGAAGAAGACGACGACGACGAAGATCCATCGGAACGGTGAAAATCCATCGTGCTCGGCCCTTTCGTCGTCGATCCATTCGATTCGATGATCATCTCCTTATCCTTATTCGCAAATGATTTCCAACCTCCATTGCTGCAAATCTCGCCTTCACCTGAAACTGCAGCGCGTAAGCATCCAACGCCTTCGATCCCACCTTTGGTCATGGATCTTGCTGGCATATTCCTGTAAGAAAATAAGCTTAAAAGTTCTTGGCTTTATTATGTATGGGACAGAGAGGAGGTATAATAATAACTCAAGGGAAGGATTGAATAGAATATTCTTTTGTGGATTGATTATAATATATATATATATATGTGTGTATTAAAAAAGAAAAGGATAAAGGAGTGAGGTGGTGGTTAGGTCTTATCCTCAGATCATCCTCATCCATTGTTTATCAGAAAATGATGTTTACTATACAATATAAAAAGGATCTCTTGTACTAAATATAATATTTATGGAGGAATTAATACCAAATCTCTTCATAGTTGCTGACATGAAACGCACATGGACTGATACTAATCTAAGAAATCAAAGCTTTGACCAAAAGGAAAGAGAAGATGCAATGGAATGGATTCATCTTCTCACACACACTTGACACGTGGCAATTTCCCACGACATGGTTATTGGGCCCTTTAAAATCTGGAATTGGGCCGACTCAGTTCGAGGCCCATATCCAAGACTTATACGCCGACATCATAGTACTATGATTGCAATGCTCAAAACAAACACTCAAAAACACTGAGCTAGCAAGAATTTCTTGAGAATGTCGTTGAACTCCTTCGCACTTTCGGCTTGTGGGATATGTCCCGACTCTTTGATAACCTGTAACGTTGCTCTGTCCCCAAGAAGCCTGCAATAACGACGAAATAGACAATATCCATCACTGTTTATACAATTGAAAAGCTGCATTCTTTGATATAATTTTGTTTGATTAGTGTGTAGATAAATAAACCCATTATTACTCGTCGAGCTCCTTCGCTTTCTCCAGCAAGAATATTTGGTCCTTGTCTCCCCAGACAATCAGTGTTTGCTGTGGAAGTGGAGACACGCGCGCAGTTTCGTCCCTTCCGATGCTTAATCCTTCCAAAAGTTCGTGTTTTTCTTTCAAGTTGTCGGAGAACAGTTTCTGGGCAGATTAAAATAGAACAGTTGATATGTTGTCGAAAGCATTGAAGTTTAATTTCTGCTTATCGAGCGCTAACGTCGAGCATGTCCCTGAGGACAAATCCAGGGATGTAATAAGGCCGGCGGAGGAGACATAGGCCGAGCAACGTTTGCAGCTCCGTCGTGGTACGAGGTACGAGCAAGTCGTCGATCTTGCCTACTTTTGCCTTATTCAGCAGGCGATCGTTGTCCGACCGCCGCATGTTCACCGCCGAGCTGGCGATAACCACCTTCTCCACCCTCTCCGGCCACATCGCCGCCATGTTGTAAGCCACAAATCCGCCGTAGCTCGTGCCCACCACCGTGTACCTGCTTGTTGATATATTTTCATTATTAACCCATTTGATTTGGTCGATTAGTTTTGGACCCCACACTTCTATCTACCTTTTCACGCCGACAATTTCTAGGAGCTTGGCCACGCAGGTGGCCTGGAAAACCTCGGACCTATCGAGGGACGCCGTGGAAGACTCGCCGAAGAAGATCAAATCTGGGACGTAGACATCGAATTCTCTGGCGAAGAACCGTATTTGGTGCTGCCACTGCCAAATGCTTGCGGGCCCAAATCCGTGAATGAGTATTAGCTTGGGCTTAGGTGAGATGTTGTTTTGCGCTTTATTATCGCGAGGTGGTCCCCAGAAATGGACGGTGGTCTCTCCGCCGTCGATCTCCACCGCCTGAGAGGTCAACCCTGCGGAGGCGACCGACCGTCGGAGGAAGAACTCGCCCAGGGACACGAGGCTGATACAGGAACCTCCCATTACAAAAAATATATATTGCAGCACTTAATACTGAGTATATACAGATGAATTTTGCTGATTTGAAAAGACTACAAAAGAAGTATAGTGTACGGATGTAATAAGATTATGAGGGTTTTCAAATTCAACGGTGTAAAGACAAAGATGTTCATTTCATATACTTTTGTAGCATGAACATGTAGTTGGTTTGATTTATGATGTAAATGAACATTAAAGTGGAGTTGGTTGTCGATAGATTCATAGAACTACAAAACATCTTTTCATGACTAAGACAGGGTTTTCGAGGTAGAATAAAATGAACTTCCTATGAGGCCCCCTCAAGTTTTAAAGTCCTTGTTCAGTACCCTTACGAAAAATTCTTCCTGTTCAGTACTCATCTGCAAAAAGTTGTGTGTATAATACCCCAAACAGTGAACTACGGAAATACCCTTTCTTGAAATTAAACTAGACATCATACCAACTGTTTTGATTATTATGCCAACTGTTATTCTAATTATACCAACAGAATAATGTTAAATTATAAATCATACCACATTATTATACCAACAGATTTGAACCTAATAACAGATGGTATCTACAATTTCTAGTATAATAGCAAAATTAGTTGGTATAATCTCCAATTTTGCTGTATAAAAGTAAGATAACTTTATTTGTTGGTATAATAACGATGATAGATGCTATAATAACGAAGATAAATGGTATAATTTCCACAATTTCTGGTATAATTGCAAAACTTAGTTGATATATTATTCAATTTCGCTGTATAAAATTAATAACAATATTTACTGGTATAATAACGAAAATAGATGGTATAACTTCCTCAATTCTGGTATAATTGCAAAATCATTTGGTATAATGCCTAATTTTTTTGGTATAATATTATAATACCTTTATTTATTAATATAATTACAAAAACAGATGGTACAATTTCCATAATTTCTGGAATAATAGCATAATCAGTCGGTATAATGTTCAACTTAATTGTATGAAATTCGAATATCATTTATTGGTATGATAACGAAAACGGATGATATAATTTCTATAATACCATGTATAATAGCAAATTTAATTGGTATAATGCCCAATTTTGTTTTATAAAATTATAATAACCTGGTATAATATTGGAACATTTAGTATAATTTCTACAAATTTTTTTTTGTATAATTTCAATATTATTGGTATAATAACGAGTTCTGTTGGTATAATTCATGTGAAATAATTTACTCAACTTTTTTGGAATATGTGGGTATTTTCGTCTTTTTAACGCTGAAAAGACCTTTTTAGGTACTGAACAGGAAGAAATTTTCAAATAGGTACTTATAAAGAAGAAATAATTCGAATGGTATTTAAGAGAAATTTTAAAACTTCACGGGGACTCATAAGGAATTAACCCTTCAATGAATGGTATTGGGAAAAGGAGAATAAAAGTTGTTTATTTCTTGGTATGCGTGAGGATGATAATGCCGTGTCTATTCAGTTTAACTTAGGAAAAGGACAAGCCACTTTTAAACAAATACATCGTCAACTTTAAAGTTAATTGTTATTATTCATATCGTGTCTAGATAGAGAATCAATGGCGTATATCACACAATAGAAAACTCCATATGGGACAAATGATGCCTCTAGGATGGCTAATCATGATCTTATGACAGCAGCCACCAGGCAGTTATTGCAATACGATGTTCGTAATAATAATATCTTAAGATGATACATGGAAAAAATAATCTCAATTCTCGAGCATGCATAAATCTGTCTGCTTCCTCATCGAAGGCGTAGTAGCAGCAGCAGACCTTGTCGTCGTCGTCGTCGTCGGCGAATCCAATCTCCTCAGAAGCAGTTGTTTCACAGCAGATATCAGTTCTTCGGTGGGGTTCTTAGGTGGGCTCAGATTCTTGAACTTTCTGCAGAAGCTCATGTGGTTCTTCAGCGCCTCCTCTTTGCTAATCCTCTTCTCCGACGACCTGAAAGTCTCATCCTTTACAGCCTCGGCGCAGAGCCCACATATCCATCTCCCCATGTAATGATCTCGGACGAGATTTATGTAGTCCTCCGTGCACTCCTCGGAAAGCCCACAGCAGTCGCACTTGGCAAAAGCGATTTCACCTCCTCCCTTCATCTCCATGGTGGTGGCCTTCCTTCCTTCACCTGCTAAATAACTGCTGCTGCTACCAAGCTTTTCTGCCTTGAGAGATCGAGAAGATATAATAATAAACCCTATGGAAAACAAGCAGTGAAAAATCAACTGATGATGGTGATGAAAAGTGTTTATCTTTCTTTCTCCCACTCGCCCTCTTCTTCGACGATTTCTCCACCGATGATCAAGGGCTTGAATACCATATACATCTCAGCGAGCCCTTCACGGCTCTTTCTGTTATTACAGCAGTGGGAAAGCAGAGAGGTGATTGGAGAACATGAAGTAGGATTAACGGTGTAAGTGGGAAGTTCCATTCGCAGATTTAAATGCGAAAGTGAGACAGATTTCTTACGACTGACAACTGTGCCACGTGAACGTTGGCATCAGAAACAGAAGATGCCATTGAGAATGATTGGCCTTTCTCAGACAGTAAAGCTGTTTGATGTGTATGTTTTTACTTGCCTGGCTTGAGATCTTCTTAGGTGGTGCAGTGGTAGAACTAATAATATGTATAAACACGTTTGTAATTAATAAATAAGGATAAATCATGTTGAGGCTGAATTGAGATGAGCCAAAGAAAGAAACTATGTGGAGAATATATTTTATAATATTCAATTAGGACGTACTATATTACCAATTAATTTCCATTTATGCGGATGTGATGGATTGCTTGGGCCGATTGAAAAATTTTAGAAAGAAATGAAAAGAAAAAACAAGTTGAAACAGAAACTACGATAAAGACAAATAGTAAACGAGAGGAGAGGAGAAGAGAGGAGAGAGAGAGAGCCTGAAATGGAGATAGAGAGATAGGCATACAAGAAACAAAATTACGAGAAAATTTACCATCTTTTTTTTTTTTTTTTTTTTTTTTTCTGTTACGATTACTAACTTCTACACATAGACAGACAGCCCCCGTCTTATAATCATTTGGCCTTAAATATTTCACAAAACCTTTGCCAGTGCGGCAGTAGATGCGTTAAATATGGGCTTTTTCGCGTCAGAGCTTCGCAAAGGTACATCCTTGAAGGCCAGATCTTATCTTCATACGTTTTCCATTTAAAGATTCGTTTTTTCTGTTCGAATTTTAGGGATCTGAGTATGTAAAGCCGTGTTGTTGATGTTCAGAGTTGGGTCTTTCTGGGTTTGTCAAAGCTTCGTTTCCCCCCCTTCTTTTAGCTGAACATTGGGTTTTACTTGAGCAAGTTGGAGTCTTCGTGCTTACTGCTTTTAGTGAGTTGTTGTTAGTGGATGATTTGTATGTGAGTTCTGTTTTGTTGACTTTAGCCTTGTCGTGTTTGCACTTGGAGATTAGAGAATTGGAACTTATTTGCTGCAATTGCTGTTGTTCTTAGCCTTTGGTTCGATATTCACCACCAAGTAATTGAATGGTTTCCATTGAAGCCTTTATACTCGGTCCATTTTCTTTCCAACTGATATTTTTGTCCGTCTTGGATATAATTCATGTGATATGGTAACATTTCGGTGACGTAATTCCTCGATGTGATTCATTAGCACGTATATTTTCAGCTTTATCTTAGCCCAGCAACGAATACGATAGATTTGCTCTCTGAGTTGTTTTCATTCATTTCGTTTACAGGTCTTGGCTGACACCATCTCCATCTAGTGGCTTTTATTTTTCCGTAAGAAGCTTCTTCGTTTTCACATTAGGTCTATTTCAGTACCCGTTTACAATCGAATAGAAACAGAAGCATATACAATGAACTTGTCTGGGACGGGATCTTCTGCAAGCAACAAGAAACTTCAGGCACCAAAAGCAACTCTAAATCCAAATGCTGCAGAGTTTGTTCCGTTTTCTCTAAGGTCACCTGCTAGTAGCATTAATGGCGCAGATTCGTCGTCGAAATTCTCTATTCCTGCTTCTACCTCCTCAGGGAAAGCGATTTTGGACAGATCAGAGTCCTCATTTTCGAATAATTCTGATGATGAGATCCATCAATATTGGCGTCATCAGCTCCCTGACGATATTACCCCAGACTTCAAAGTTATGTCTGCCGACGATGGTCAAGAGGTTAACAATTTATCCTTTTCAACCTTATCCTTGACTGACGTTAACGAGGGGCTGAGATATAGTACGTCATCGCGCAGTAGCATTGTATCTCCTCATCCTATGAATGGTAATAACTATGCTGAAAAGCTGAGAATTCCCATGTCTTCCTATGGAGATTATCCATCGCCTACAGATATTCGGTCTCCACTTTCTAAAACTTGGGACAAACAGATTCTTGGGAGCGATCAGCTTCTCCCAAGGGAAGGACCTCTTTATAACGGAAATCATAGCCAAGGTTTCTTGGCAGACATGCCTAACGAGCAGTTACTTTTCGACAATACAGATATGAACCCTCTTGAGTTTTTGGCTTCTCAATTTCCTGGATTTGCTACTGACAGCCTTGCTGAGGTGTTCTTTGCCAATGCAGGCGACTTAAACTTAACAATCGAAATGCTTACTCAGCTTGAGGTAGGCTTCCTCCTCTCTGTCGAAGGATGATCAATCTTAATAATGTATTGTGGATTCTTTTGTTTTGCTGTACTCGCTTGATGATTTTCGGTTGCAGCTTCAGGTCGATGGAGGCTTGAACCATAGTCTCAACCCAAAGGCCTTGTCTAGTCCAAATCTTAGTGCCATGGATTTCCCTACTCTATCTGTTAGAAGCACTTCAGGAAATTTTCCCGGCGATGATATCCATCAGTCAACTGGGAAGGAAAACACCGTTTTATTCAGATCTAACTCGTCCGTTCCATCAAGAGGCGCGACAGATTTTGCTTCAGCCGTAAGGAAGATGGCCTCCCAAGATTCTAACATTTGGAAGTACGATAGAAATACGTCTTCAGACGCGAGCATTGGCTCGAGCAGAAGCTCTCAGCTTCTAGCAAGCTCATTTAACAGCAGCCCAGGCAAGAATGTTTACGGCGATAGCAGGTTTCGGGGTAGAGGTTCGGGCCATGCAGCGCCTGCCTGGCTTGAAACTGGCGAAACAGTCGGTAAATATAGTCGATCTCTATCAGCCTTTAATTTTTGCGAAAATGCGTTTTCTATGAATACGTATGTTTCTCACTCTGTTGAACGCTTGAGATGGCAGCAAATATGTATTCTGAAAAGAGGGAAGAGGCTCGCGACCATGCACGCGTACGCAATGCGTACTTTGAACAGGTTTGTGCAGCGAGTAGTTTTATCTGAAGGGTGAAGAGTCGACCGAATGTTATTTTTTTTTTTGCTTCACTCGTTCGGGGATTTGGTGGGAAATGATGAGATTTATCGGTCTCCGTTATTACATGCGAATTATTGTCTGAAAATCAGGCAAGACAAGCCTACCTGGTAGGCAACAAAGCCTTGGCCAAGGAGCTGAGCAGCAAAGGACAACTTCACAATCTACAGATGAAGGCAGCTCATGGAAAGGCCCAAGAATCTATTTACCGTCAAAGGTTCGTTCTTTTCTTTTTTCTTTATGTCATTTTGCGTTATGGTGCACGCCAATCTTACAACATGGCGGGAGTCTATTCGTTTGTCTTGAAAAAAAGAGAAGTATCGATGTAGGAACCAAGACATGCAGCAGATGAATGGGAGGGAGCGAATGATAGACTTGCACGGTCTCCACGTGAGCGAAGCAATCCATGTCTTAAAGCGCGAGCTCTCCGTAATGAGGAACGCCGCCAGGTCAGCGGACCAGCGCTTCCTCGTGTACATATGCGTGGGCACGGGCCACCACACGAGGGGCTCGAGGACTCCAGCCCGGCTCCCAACCGCGGTTCAGCGCTACCTTTTGGAGGAAGAAGGCTTAGATTTCTCCGAGCCACAACCTGGGCTTTTACGGGTCGTGATATATTGAATTGAATCAACCACTCTTTTTCTAAAAGAGGAAAAAAAAATGAAGTTTCATCTTTGTTTCTGTAAATGGGCGAAGTAGGAGAATTTTGCAACAACGGTTGAAGAAAGTGGTGTAGGAAAAAGAAAATCAAGAAAAGTTAAAAGAGAGAAGGTGAAGTGAAGGCAGCAGATAATCTCTTCCATTTTTCACTCTAGTGTTTTTTGTAGCCTATGATACATACATTCGAATCTTTGGTACCCTTTTATTCAATTGCTTGTACTTCTCATCATCTGCTTATAAAGATTAAAATTTGACCACCTTGAAAAACGTAACAAAATTCGAGTGGGCCAAAAGCAATATTTCCATCACTAGGAGGGGCAAAGGATAAATAGCGCGCTTTTCTTTAACGGAAAGCGCTGAGCCGTTCGATCATATCAAGATCGGCGGATATCATTGGTCCACGATGCGGGACACGCACCTTTGATTAATGGTCCACGTTATGGCTCTAAACATGGCCACGCTCATCATTCTTGGACCGTCAGATCAAATGAGGATCCAACGGCAACTGTAGTCGTCGTGCTTGCATCTTTTCCTCGCCTTGCTGTTAATCTGTTGTACTTACGTCCCGCTCTTTCTTCTTCCCTGTGAACGAATCTCTCTCTATTTCTCCCTTCTCTCTCCCGACCTCTGACACTGATCGCAACGCTATTCTTTTTGTGTCTCATTCTTTCTAAGCTGTTACTTTGAATTGAAGAAAAAAGATGCAAGAACAAGCTACGAGCTCAGTTGCTGCAAGTTCTTTGCCTTCTAGCAGCGAGAGATCTTCTAGCTCAGCTCTTCACGCTGAAGTCAAGGAAGGTTTGGCCCTTTTTTTCTTTCCTTTTTCAATGGTTTCGCTGCCAATTCTGAGTAAAAATTGAATCTTTGGAAATCGAAGAAGGCTCTGCTTTTAATTTTCTTAGCAGTGCAACCCATTTCGTTTCATGTTCATTAGAATCGAGATTTGCATTTTAGCTGTTGGAATAAGTCGAGACTCGATGCTGACATGTGGAGTGGATTCGAATGAGTTTCTTTTCTAACTTCGATCAAAGCATTAATCCTAAGGAAAAAAATGGTTTCTTTGACCCTATCAAGGCATGGAGAGCGACGATGAAATAAGAAGAGTGCCGGAACTCGGAGGTGAGGCCTCCGGCGCCGCAAATTCCGGGAGAGACGGCGGTGGTTCCGCCGCCGCTGGTTCGGCACAGCCTTCCACCGGCGGTACAAGGAGGAGAGGAAGAAGCCCAGCCGACAAAGAAAATAAGAGACTGAAAAGGTAGTGCTGACCTGTCATCATCGCGGGCCTGTGTAATATAGTATATTACATTCTCATGTGCCCATTCATAAGTTGCCTTTCTCATGGACCATAGCCATTCATAGTTTACGATACATTTCGATCGTCATTACATTGTCGTACTGTGTGGTCGGTGGTTGTCACTGTTCAACAAAAAAAAAAAAGTCGATGTTTTCTTCCATTTTTAAGGTTGCTGAGGAACAGAGTCTCAGCACAACAAGCTAGGGAGAGGAAGAAAGCGTATATGATCGATTTAGAGGCGAGGGTTAAGGAGTTGGAGACGAAGAACGCGGAGCTCGAAGAGAAGCTATCGACTTTGCAGAATGAGAATCAAATGCTCAGACAGGTAATAATCGAATCTCATGACGAAGACAGCCTTCGTTGCGTTTTAAAACGACATGGCATTATGACGTACGCCCCTTGTCTGTATTTGCAGATATTGAAGAACACAACTGCAGGTGCCCAAGAGGGAAGAAACAAGTAGCTAAATGGAGAGGCATAGATAGTTTTATTGCTGTTGCTACGGTTACTGGGTTTTTTTTTTTTCTTGTTTGTTATTGCTTGTTATGATTATTATCTCACTGATTCTGCAACAGAGAAGGGGTATATAACGTTAACATGGAATAAAAACACTCTTTCATGACAATAAGCTAAGTTAGTGATGGTGGATCTTCTGTATGTAGGAGTGTTTGATGTAGTGAGGAAGGATGATAAAATGGATGTTGATTTTTTTATGAAACAACCGAGATCTTTTTAAGAGAGATGAAGAAGGAACTGATGATTTATTCAATATAAAAAACCATAATCGTACCACAAATACTTAAACTATATATAGGAGAGAATACTTAGACTAATTCAAATACTTAGACTAATTCAATATTAAGCCACTAAAAATAATCATAAATAAGTGGCCCTAATTTAGGAGAATAAGTCCTAAAACACTTTCCTAACACTCCTCCTTGTTTTAGGATATGCGAGCTTGAACTTTGTTTTCGAAACTCGAACTTAGTAGTCGAACGAGGTTTAGCGCTCTCGCCAAAATTTGAATAAGCTTCAGAGTTTGTCATTTCTTGACGGCGATGTTGCTGCATTTTTCCAATGCGTTCCACCGCAGCATTTCTTGCATCGTAACATTTTTTCATGTGATTCTTGACGAGATCTTTCATAGTCGACTCATACAAGTTTTGCTTGAAGACTGGTTTTCCATTCATCAACGTGCCGTTGAGCTTGTCAACATCTTGTTGAGCCAATTTCTCACTAACATATTTTATAACCTCAAGATCAAGCGTCTGCTCAGAAGAATCTTTTTCTTCTTTGCATGAGATAATACTTTCTTTTGCGTCTTTTGCGGGTGAAGTGATTTGCTCCTCCTCCAATAGATTTAGAACGAAGCTTCTTCCCTTCATTTTTACTTTAAATATATCCCGACTACTTGCATCTTTAATCATACAGTAGCAGTCTTCAAAGAGAACTTTGAAGCCTTTTTCCATTAGCTGCCCGATGCTTAATAGATTCTGAGCAATATCAGGAACATAAAGAACATTAGAGATTAACTTTGTACGTGAACTTGTTGAGATTGCAACAGTTCCTTTTCCTTGAACGGATATATACTTGCCATCTCCAACTCGAACTTTTGAATTGACTTCGCTAGTCAGATCCTTGAACAACTCCTTATTATACGTCATATGTCGATGATCCAATCCTTGCATGACTCGACACTAGAAACGCGTGTAGCCACGAAAAGATGATCCTCCTCCTCTTGATCAACTGGTTGAGAATCAACGGGTTTCGCCACTTCGTGTTGCTGCTGATTTTTGTTTCTACAGATTACATGCTCGTGTCCTTTTTGATGGCATATAGTGCACTCAGCGTCGGGTCTTCTCCAACATCTATACGGTGGATGACCTATTTTTCCGCAATGTTCGCAAGGTGGATACGATTTTTTCTGATTTTCGTGCCTCTTTGGACATTCTTGCGTTCTGTCACTAGAACGTCGCCTTCGTAATTCTTCTTCTTCCAGTTAGCTTTCGACGTTGATTGCGCCTTCGCTGCCAACACTCCTTCGATTGGTGTGTTTTCTCTCATCATTCTCCGTTGCTCTTGTGCTTGCATGGCACTAAGTAACTCGGCCAAAGAGATCTTCGACAAGTCCTTGGTATTTTCCAATGCAGTGATGGTTGCTTCGTACCTTTCTGGTACTGTAACGAGAATTTTTTCGACGATCCTCGAATCAGTGAACTCAGATCCAAGAAGTCTCACCTTATTTGCAATCGACAACAGCTTGTCTGAATATTCCTTGATCGTATCCGAATCCTCCATTCTTTGAAGTTCAAATTCTCTGATAAGATTCAAGATTTGCATGCCTTTGATTCTTTCATCTCCTTCGTACTCCTTCTTCAGATAGTCCCATATCGCTTTCGCTGATTTTAAAGACATTATCCGAGTGAAAATTGTAGGAGAAACTGCAGCAAACAAAACACGCCTTCGCCTTTGCTTTTCTTGTCTTCTTCTCTTTGTGTGCTTTCAGTTGTGCCATCGTGGGATTGTTAGGAAGTTCAGAAATTTCATAATCTTCTTCCACTGCTTCCCAGAGATCTAAAGCCTCCAAATATGTCTCCATACGTACCGCCCAGTGCTGGTAGTTTTCGCTATCGAACACCGCCGGAGCAATCGTCAAAAAATTTGTTTCGGCTTCCATGATCTTCACAGGTCCCTTAAGATGAACGCTCTGATACCAATTGTTGATTTTTTTATGAAGCAACCGAGATCTTTTTAAGAGAGATGAAGAAGGAACTGATGATTTATTCAATATAAAAAACCATAATCGTACCACAAATACTTAAACTATATATAGGAGAGAATACTTAGACTAATTCAAATACTTAGACTAATTCAAATATTAAGCCACTAAAAATAATCATAAATAAGTGGCCCTAATTTAGGAGAATAAGTCCTAAAACACTTTCCTAACAATGGATTTCAAGATTTTCGATAGGAAGTCCCTGGATTAATTCTTGGTGGCAGTATTAGATTAATACCAACAAGCCAAAATAAATAAATATTTTAGGTAATGTGTAAATATAGAATAGATTATGCGAAGGGGCACTATCCAACGCAAAGCCATAAGTCAATTTTGTATTCTCATCATATCTTATAATCACTTGCCAACTCTCAGCCATTCAGTTCAGGTCAATCATTTTCCACTACTTAGTAGAATCCCTCTTCAGATTTAGATTCGTTAAATATTGCATTCTTGGAGCACTACGAATATAGTAATCTAAATTTCATCCAAGATCACACCTTTAGAAAGGCAGCCCATAATCTTAAATCTTAAATTATTTCTTACAACGATCTAGTAGTTTCCGTGTGCTATTCGAACTTCTACTAATTGCCTTTCTTAAAGGATAATGACAAACGGGTATCCGCACATTAAAATAGAGCATATATCAAAAGCAAGCAGATAATATATTATATATATACATACACTCACACATATGTATTACCACGTTCTTCTTCATCATCTCCATTAAACGCTTGTCAAAGTGCACGAATGATGACACAACCTAACAATGCAATAAAAAAATACGAACAGGCGTCTTAGATAAAAGATTTCTCAGCACAATAAACTCCACGTTCAGCCGATAATTGCATTGAATCAATCACATGTGATATATATGATGAGTTGCCTTTCTATCGATTATTTGATCGAATAGACCACAGATATTATTTTTTATCTGCACTATCTCTCAAACGATATGACTTAATTATTTAATACCAATGAAATGATCCCACCACCAGTAATTACCAAAGTCCTACTCCCACTTCAACTTCCCAACTATAAATAACAGATTATTTCCCTCCACACTATCGTAGACATTGCTTTTACTACCTACCTAGACGCCAATAATCGACGGTCATGGGTCTTCTGAGCTTAACGATGTTTGTACTTTTGAGCTCTTTTTCTTGCAAACAAGTAAGCTTTCCAGTTCTCGGCGACATAGGCACGGCGACCTCCTACGATCCACCATACACTCGTAATAATTAACGAAGCCATGCTTTTCTCTTAATATATCATCGTCGAGCCATCGTTATTACACCATCTTATTACATAAGATATAGGTGCAATTACTACTGCTTATACGTTGAGATTATAAAAAAAAAAAAAAAAAAAAAAGGGGGTTTTGTAGCACATCGATTAATTCAAGCTCTAAGAGCCGATATATATATATATATAAGATGCTTTCTCCTCCTATCATCAATTGATTTTAGAAAGGAGCCATCGATTTCTAATATGATATCAGAGCAATTCTTCCGCTCGCCGCCACCCGATTCATATGTCCACGTGTTAGGCCAGTCATGCCACACGTGAGGGGGCGTGTTGAGATTATTAAAAAAAAAAAAGTGGGTTTCGTCCCACATCGACTAATTCAAGCTCTAAGAGCCGCTATATATATAAGAGGCTTTCTCCTCCTATCACCAATTAGTTTTAGGAAAGACCCATCGATTTCTAATAGCTTGCGATTAATTCTTGCGATTTTTTCATCATGTGCCCACCCAGCAACAAAGTGCAGTGGTAACAGGCCCGATCAGTTCCCCGCTGGGAATCTATTCGTGAGGGTGAGCGAAGCTCTGTGGGACAACGGCGCGGCGTGTGGAAGAAGGTACAGATTGAGGTGCCTCAGTGGGAGCAATAGGCCGTGCAGGGAAGCTACGGTGGACGTTAGGGTAGTGGATTTCTGCTCCGTAAGGCCTTGTCCGTCCACCATAGTCATGTCGAACGATGCCTTCTCTCTCATCTCGAGATCCCACGATGCTAAGATCAACGTCGAGTTCATGCAGTAAGCTCACACTGTGTGTTCGTTAATCATACGATGATGATGATGATGATATGATGATGATGATACTTTGAGACGATAATCACTTATTTGTTTTTTTGTCCGGGCAGAATCTGAGAAGGGAGCTTGATACATGAAGATATAGTAGAGATTAAGGAAGACGTATTTATATAATATAGTAGCTGTATTTGTACAGTCGTTTGAGTATATCAACCTATATGTGACAGTAATATTATTACATGATAAATGTTGCCCGCTTACATGGAAGATTAAGACACTTCATCATCAACCCAATCGATCTTAGTGATCCCATCGTTATTCAAATTTAGGAGCTCTTGGACCATCTGCAATGCAACTGTGTTCTCTTCTTCTTCTACACTGCACTGAATCAACATCAGTAGCTTCAGACGAGGTGATGGTACATTGGTGGGGCCGATGTGCAAATAAAAGCTTTCTTTCACCTGCACTGCACTGCACTCGCTCGTTCTTCTGTTACCAAAAACCCCCATTGTTAGGCCGATTTTATCCAACCTTGTACTGAATCAATGGATTAGTATTACCTGTACGATGAATTACGGAAGCAATAAACAAAGTAATACCGATAGACGAATTGTAGAGTTGGAACGAGAGCGCGCGAGTTCTTCAGAAAAGTCGTCAACTCAATTATGATTCAGCAACCCTAAACACTAATGTGTTTAGGGTATTTATACATAAGCCCTAATGGGCTAACTGGGCCCAATATAACTAATATACCCACAAGTCGGGTATATTTACAATTAAGTCCTAGGGCAAATAGATTACAAGATTAAGATAGCCTAATTTAATTGAACACAATAAATAATTCCTAACAATCTCCCCCTTTGTGTTCAATTTGCAATTCAACGCATCTTCGTCTTGTAATCGTCCTGAGTCCTCAAAGAACACGTATCGGAGTATATGCGAAAGCGTCTGCGTGCGTGTTCTTTTTCAATCTTCTCCTCATTTTTCTTGTCTTGTGATCTCTTCTTCAGGAGATCCAAGCTCACCGGGTTCGTGAACTTCTCTTCTCCTAAGTGTTCAAAGCTGCTTGTTGGATCGTCTCTCTTGTGTTTGATCTCTCCATTGGATAGTCACCACCCCCTACGTTAGTTCAACCTTTTGTTGGGATTTGAGGAGTTCTCATTAAATTTGAGAGACGTACACGAGTCGAATCTTCTCTTTAGGTGTTCCAGCTCTTCCTTCACTTGTCGCAACTCTCCTACATTTGTTCAACCTTGTGTTGGGATTGGGAGTTTCCTTTAAACTCGAAGAACTGTACACGAGTCTGCAGCTTTGATTCTTTAAGTCCATGATGAAGTTGTTGGCCGTATCTTGTCATTTGAGTCCGATCTCTCCGTTCGATTGCAGCTCAACTCCCCCTACGTTTGTTCAACCTTGCCTTGTGATTGGGGAGTTTCTTTAAAATCGGAGAGTCGTACATGAGGCGACAACTTCAATCGTTGGACTCTGTGGTCTTCCCTTGATTCTTGGCGACGCTAGAGATTTGGCATTTTCTGATCTATATTGCACTTTCGTCGTGGTGTTGCTCCCATTTTGCTTTAGTACTCCTTCCCCTCATGAAGATCGAGCTGGAGATCGTCATGCGATAGGTCAAAATGGGGCATCGTCTTTGGCAAAAAGATCGCGTCGTCGGGACAAGAAGAAGGTGTACGTAGTGTGTATTTTCCGAAAATGTGTCTCGGCTCCTTCGGATTTTTCCATCAATTACATGAGAGCCTATCTTCACAGTGGTACGCGCAGTGCAAATGGTGGGTGCTCAGGTTGGGTAATAACCTGACGGAGCCACAAAGGCAGTCCGTCGACACGACTCAGAGTTAACTGAGACGTAGCCTGTGAGGACAGGGCTTTATAAACCGGGGCCACATAGGCATCCCGTTAACATCAATCTAGGAGCGCAGCTCATAGACGATGGCCTGAAACCGTTGTTGTTTTGATGTTGCAACGGTAGGACTTCCTTTCGATCATCGAAGCATGTCGTAGTAGGACATGTCTACGAAAGTTCTGATCTGGTCACAAAGTCCAGATAAGAAAAAGGTGTATGTGTCCTAAGAAATTATAAAATATTTGGATGGTGAGGACACACTAGACTCGATGTGATCAATAAAATTCAGTGGTGTGGGGCTGACTACCACTTGGTTCAATATCTCCTGCTTCCAAGTGAAGCAGTGATAGATTACGCGGCTCCCCGTGATTTAGTGAAACATCGGTCTGTTGGGAGATCGATGAGTGGGTAAGGCTCGGTTGTGCATGCGCCGTTGGACCTAATGCGACGACTTCTACCCGGGGGCTAATAAAATTAGCACCTGTACCTATGGGGGTTGGTCCGAGTAATTTGTGACTAAGGGAATTTTGTATCTTCTGCTCTTCGGTCTTGTCAAGAATTTCCAAATAGGGGTAGCTCTATGAACTTGAATCCTCACTAACACTCGGCTACGTTCCGGGGTTAGGTTCAGTTTGGTCTGACTGAACCATGGGAACTTAGAATCCATGCATCCGTCAATTTGGTGAGTGCTGCTTGATCAGCGAGTTGGAGCAGGTCGGTTGAGATCATCTTCGTGATAGTGTACGGTTGTCACGCCTTTTGGAATTCTTGAACTCTTGTAGGCTTGAGATTCGTCCTTCAAATATATCTTTGGAAGACAGAGGAACTCTTTTGAAGTAAGATTATGAGAGTATGAGGCCTTTCTTTTTCTTTTCTTTTTTTTTTTTGCCTTTTCTCTTTTTTTTTTTGTTTGGACGTTTTTTTTTTGTGATTTTTTTTTTGTTTCTTTTTTTTATATATATATATATGTATTATCTTAATAATAATATAATAGTAACTATATATTATATTATTTATATATTATTTATAGATATATATATATATTTAAAATCCTCCTACTCAAAGCATGCTTCTTAAAACCGAGTTACTCCCCCTCAAAAGATGCATATTCGGATTAAATTATCGTTCGAGAATCTCTTTTCCTAAGTTCGCACATTAAGTTCGCTCCCCCTAAAAATTTAGTTATTTCTCCCTTAAGACAAATATAAGAGTTGCTTCTCTTTAAAAAAGAGTAGCTCCCCCTCAATGCATGCACATTAAACATGTAAATTTTCTCCCAATTAAATAAGCGTGAACGTATTAATTTATTTTCAAAGCAGATGCAAACTAAAGAGTTATTGTTCTTTAAGAATGCATTAGAATGTACGTTTTTTGTCGCTCTAAAGTTAGAATAGGTATTATGCGCTTCAGATCATATGCATACAGAAAATTTAAGCTCGAAAATTTTTAAGATCCATGCATAATGAAATGTACCTATAACATGGTATTTAATGCATTTCAGCTCATGTATGCATGCAAAAATTTAGAATTTAAAGTCTTTTTGAGGCATGCATAACTATAATGTACCCTTTAGTTTCAAAGTAGGTATATAGTCTTTTCAGTTCGATACGCATGCCAAAAGTTTAATTATGGAATGCATATATTTAGAATTTACCTACGATTAGTTGCGCGCATCGCTAACCAGTCGTGTCTGTGGAGCAACCCGATATGCCATACACGCTGGAATATTTAGCTGCCCTCGTCGCATACCAGTCATGAGTGTGGAGCAGCTCTCATAGTACCTACTCATGCTGGGATCATCTGCAAATATTATCGGGACTTTGATACCCATTTTTGGATGGGTCCTCCCTTATTAGCAGAAAATGGGTTAAGCACATAAGGTGTCAAATTTTGTCCTAAATCATCCATTAATTTAGCTTTAGGTACCCATTTAGGACTAATTTGACACGGGTATGACATTTTAGCACAAGTGAACGCGTTATTCGAAGAAGATTTAAAAATTTTCTCCGAAGCCAGTCGCATAAGATGTTTCTCAGACTTAACATGGACTGAGTATTTCAGGAAGGCATAAGAACATATAGAATTATATGCATTGTTAGTACATGAAATGTTCTTCCTACATGAAGTGTGCACACGATTCACATCAAAATGGTGACTTTTCTTTGAACTTTGCTTACTAGAATGATTAACATTTTTGGATGGGTAAGCAATTCCACATCTATCATTCTTTAAGGAATGAGATGTTTTTAGGGCTTGAGAAGTCCGCTTGCTTGAGCTTGGAACTTCTTCTTTGCACGCTTCTCTTTTGATAGGAACGGGAGAGGAAAACTCTTGAACATTTTCGACTTTAATTTTCGCAGACAATTTTGCTTTTCCTTTCTCCTTCCTAATTTTTATTTGTTCATTAGCTATCTTTAAAGCTCGACTTTTACTTAACGTTTCAGCTTCAGTCAATATTGACTTAGAATTAGTAAAAGTTTTCTCTATTTTAATTTTAGGAACAAAAGCGTCAATTTGAGTTCCCTTATCCTGCTTAGACAATGATATTTCTATAGAAGGATTATTTGGGACATGTAAGGGCAGTGAATTTTTGAGATTTGATAGCTCTTCTAAAAGTTTTAGCTTTTCTGCTTGAAAACCTACTCTTTCTGATTCCAAAGTTGCGTTCAATTCGAAAATTTTATTAGCAACCTCTGGAATTTCCCAACAAGAAGCAGGTTTGTTAGAATGTAAATTACTTTCCCCGTTTGACGCTAGGTTCTTAGAGAAATTTTGATCCGCTTGCCCTCTTTTTGTTAGAATGTCCTCGAGTTTTTTAATTTTGGAATATAGGCGATCTCTTTCTTTAGAAATGAATTCATATTGTAGTGATACCAAGTTTCGCTCTTCTTCACTTTTCTTGAAATCGTTTTCCTTTTTGGCTAGTCTCTCTACTAAATCTCTTATCTTAGTCTCATGTCTAAGGGATGTATCCTGAGCTTGTTCTAGAAAGGAGGTTAACCTAGCCTTTTCTACTAGTTCAGATCGCAAGACCTTTTCATTGTTAGCTAACCTAGATTCTAGTTTTCTTAATGATTGGTTCTCCCTAGACAAAGATGTTAGTTTATCTTGAAGAAGGCATAATTTTTTATGTAAATTGGAGTAAGAGTCGTGTACCTCAGTTTCAGAAGATGAGTCAGTTGAGGGAGTGGCTGCAGTGTTGTGCTTCTCATATTCAGAGTCGACCTCGATATTTGCCATTCTTGTAGTAGGTTGGATGTGGATCTTAATCGTGTTGATCAACTAAATCTTAGATGCTTAGACGAGAGCAAGTAACGTTAGAAAAAATAGAAGAAATATAATAATCACGAGATTTAATTATGATTTAATTAATTATTAATACTAATTTTTTTTTTATTATTATATATATAATAAAGGATAAGACTAGAAAATAAATGATACCAAAATTTTGATTATGAATTTCGAGATCGGACAGAATGTATGATGAACGGTGAAATGAAGTAATGATTGCAAAATTTATTATGATGATGAATGGTTTTCACATGTATCGAATTGATTGCATAAGTTTTTTTTTTTTAATTGTAATTCCTCAGATATCGGACAGAATGGTTTTTTATATGAGTTCGAGAATCTTTCAAACGTCGGGAAAACTTCGAGAAGTAAAGAATTGAATTTAGGAAAAGATGTCGAAAGATATATCGGAGAAGACCAAGTTAAATTTTGTGATGAATGTCGAGATGTTTGAAAATTAGTAAAATGTCGAAAAGGATGTCGAGAATGTGAGATAAGGATGAGGATGTCGAGATTTATTAATTTGGGCTTTTTGATATTAATTGGGGCAAGATGATGTGAGATAGAATGAATGGGCCGAGTGGAATAATTAGAGTACTAATGCATAACAGATAAAATGATGCGTGAATTGATAAGATATTAAATGAGTAAAGTAACGATGCAAGTAAAAAGCATATGATGAGTAAGGAAGAGCTAAGGCCACGTGTTTGCCGAAATTATGACTCAGTGTTTGTAGATCTCGAGAATCTTGGAAGCCACGTGTTTAAATAGCAATAATTAAGTAGCAATGATGAGCTAAAGCAATAAGATGTCGAGATATAGCCTTTGATTTATAGAAGAAGTCGAGATGTATAATTGTCGATATCCATCTACTGATTTCAATGAGGAGGTCATCATTATATAAGTCACAGCTTATAAAATGTCGAGATAAGAAATTCCTAAGAGAAAATGAAATGTCGAGAATTAGTAGATAATTGTCGAGATGGGATAATTGTCGATATCCATCTACAATGTCGAATTAGTAGATGTCGAGATAGGATAATTGTCGAGATGAGAAATTCCTAAGAGAAATATCGAATGAAATATCGACAATTAGTAGATGTCGAGATAGGATATCGAATGAAATGTCGAGATGCTTGGAAAATGTCGAGAACTCACACAATTTTGAAATTAAGGCCGATTTCGACAGATATTTCGAGAACCTTAAAATTTGCCGCAGATTCCGATAATGATCTCGAGAATTATCTCCTCTTCGCAAAAAAAAATTTCCTGTTCGTCGTCAATTTGGGATCGTCGTCTGCATTCACTTGAAAATTGAACCGATAACTTAAAAAAAGCAGATAAAGCAACTGTGTGTTACTTTAGAGACCGAGCAGAATTTGGAATTCTACGAGAAGAATCTGACGATTTTTAAAAAATCAGAACCGAGAAAGAAAACTGATGAATTTGATCCACGATTTCGGCTCTGATACCACTTGTTAGGCCGATTTTATCCAACCTTGTACTGAATCAATGGATTAGTATTACCTGTACGATGAATTACGGAAGCAATAAACAAAGTAATACCGATAGACGAATTGTAGAGTTGGAACGAGAGCGCGCGAGTTCTTCAGAAAAGTCGTCAACTCAATTATGATTCAGCAACCCTAAACACTAATGTGTTTAGGGTATTTATACATAAGCCCTAATGGGCTAACTGGGCCCAATATAACTAATATACCCACAAGTCGGGTATATTTACAATTAAGTCCTAGGGCAAATATTAAATTACAGAACATTAGACTAATAATTAAATGAACACAATTAAATTAATCTCTAACAATCTCCCCCTTTGTGTTCATTCTACGTAGTATCCCGGTCTTCTGTTCTGTAAGCGGATTTCCTCAAATTGAGAACGTACTCGAATTGTCTGATGCTTCGGCGAAGATATAGTCTATTCTGAATTTCTTCAATAGCAGTATTGCTTAGGCTGATGATTTCTTCTCGGAACTACTCGAGTCCTAAGCTTGCAAGGTCGCCTTTTGAAGGATCAGAATATCTTCTAACTTTACTTCTCAGTTTCTCGATAATGATCCTGAGAGTGCCGTCGCAGTACTTCTCAACTTCTGAGAGGAACATGACTCTCTTTAGTCCATCCTTGCTGTAGACTACGGAGAGTTCAGGTTCTTTGAAGATGAAGCCATTTGGATATGATTTGAGCTCTTCCTCCATGCCTGTGAAGTTTGGTCTCGTTAGGTTTACCTTCCTAGCGTTATTCTCAATGGCCATCTGAAAGTCGTGGCCTGTGTAGAAGGTAATGTCTCTCAGCATGTGTCTCTTAATGGCTTCATATCCCAGCTTGTATTTGAATTCTCGTAGGATGAATTTCCTGTAGAGTCTTGATAGCTTGAATACTTCGCTGGGATCAATGTACTGAAGATCTCCTTCAGAGATCATGTCTACAGAATCGTCCAGTCGTCGCACTAGGTAGACTGGGTATTTCAGGCTCGTTCCCATTTCCTGGACGGTTACATCCAGGATCTCCTTGATTGAAGCCTTCGCCCGCATCCTCTTCTTGTCGTCGTCAGTGACCCTCGAGCCTCCTGTCGTCGTCCATTTGTATAGGAAATGATAGGCCAATTTTGTGGATCCTCCAACGTGTGATAGGCCTCTCAGCTCCATTTCATTGTATGGACGAATTTGGTCCCGTTCTCGCCAGATTCTATCTCGAAGTTCTTCTTGAAATGGAGTGGTTATCTTGTCCCATGGGATTGTATAATCGCATGGCGTCTCTTCGTAGTCTTCTCCATTTCTGATCTCGTCTGGCGCCATCCTGAGGCTCGTTTCGACCGCCGCCCAGATTAATCCACTGACGTTGTCCAGTCGCTCTTGAAGGTCATCTTCTGCGGGATGATCGCTGCAGCTTTGAGATTCCCATCCCTGGTCTACAAACTCGTTGAGCTCAATCAGAGGATCAGGGATGTTTATGTCTGCGACTGGAGGTAGTGGCTCGTCGGTCACCTGTGGGGGTGGGTCTGGTCTGAAGTCGGATGGTAATGGGGGTAGGTCTTTTGGTAGGTGGGAAGAGGTAGTAGGTTGGGGGTTTGTGGGCTCTGGTTGGTTTGAGGTGGAGGGCTCTGGTTGGTTTGAGGTGGAGGGCTCAGATTGGTTTATTGCCTCGACCCGCTGTCGCTTTTCCTCCCCCTCAGGACGACCGTCGCCATCAGGGTCGTCATGTCGTCGCTTGTGTGTGGGCGGGTCGTAGTGGCAATGGTATGGTATTTGGAGGCGGTGAAGGAGCTCCTTATCCTCATCATCGAGGCTGTCGACCTCGCTAAGGAGGCGATCGAGTAGTTGTTGGCGAAGCTCCTTAGTGGTGGGTGTGGGAGTAGGGGTAGGTGTGGGTGTAGGTGTAGGAGTAGGTGTACTGGCGGATGTGGATGGGTGGTGGGATTGGGAGGATGCCAGTGCGTCGACTCTTTGCATGATGGAGGCCTCCATTTGTTTCATTTCTTCGCGTACGGTTGCGAGGCTCCGTTCGAGGTGTTGGTCGAGGTCGGCGCGGGTGATGAAGGGTGATAACGCAACAGAGCCACGAAGGCGTTCTGTTGTCACGACATCAGAAAAGATTCCTGAGTCGCGGCCCACACGCACTAAAGAGCGCGTGGGACTTGAGGGACCGGGGCCACCGAGGCTCACCGTTTGCATCGTCGATAAGACAAGCTCATCGAGATGGCCTGAGCTCACGGGGGCAGTGATGTTGCCCGTGTCAGGACTTCCGTCCGATCGTCGAGTATCATCAATAGTTGATATCTCTACAGACGTTCTGGACTGATCACTAAGAAAAGTCGAGAAAGGTGTTTGTGTCCTAGCAAAATCGAAAAAATTTGGGAAAGTGGAGGACTCAATTAGTTACAAGCCAACGTAGCTTTAGATGAAAAACTATTTCTCTTATTGCAGAATAACATGCAATGCAATGGACAATATTAAGGTCTCTTTTCTTTATTACAGCGGTGACCATCCACATCCTTTTCTCATTTCTTTTATTTATTTTCCTCTGTGGGGTGTGTTCTTAAATCTTTATAGCATCTCTCTGCTTCCTATAAAGCCAGCATCGTATCGTCATCCATCATAATATGTGCATGTTAATAGTGCAGAAAAGCATCATCGATCTACTAACAATAGCAGTAAGTAACTGTCTTAGCTACATATTTATCTACAATTTCTTCTCAAGAACTACGAGGTATCATAATACACGAGGTGCCTTGCGACATTAATGCGTGATATATCGCGAACTTGTCGGCAGAAGTCTATGAATTGAATTTCAGTGGAGGGAAATGGTAAGAACAAGCTAGGTCCCTTAGAGCATCTTCGACCCATAGCATAAAAATAAAGTCAATTTGACGCAAAAATACAGTTGCTACAGTGCTTTTGCTCCAAACCCATGAACTTTATTTTCGACACTAATTTTTACTCCAACACATCAACTCTATTTTCTACACTAAAAAATAATAGGTAAAATTATAAAATTAGGTCACTAAGTATACAAATTTTCATTTTTGGGTCACTATGTTTGATAATTGCAAAAGTGGGTCACTAATTTTTCATGTGAAAATAATTTTGGGTCATTTTTCAATTTTAGGTTCGATTTTGGGTCACTAAGTTTAGATTTTTTCAATTTTGGGTCACTATGTTTATAACATTAGTACCAAATGAGTGACCCAAAATTGAAAAAAATGTAAACTTAGTGACCCAAAATCGAAAAATATATTCTTGTGACCTAAAATAAAAAAAAAATGACCCAAAATTATTTTCACATGAAAAGTTAGTGACCTACTTTTGCAATTATCAAACATAGTGACCCAAAAACGAAAACATGTATACTTAGTAACCTAATTTTATAATTTCCCCAAAATAATATTATAATTAAAAAAATAACATAATTGTAATAAATGCATTCAACAAAAAAAATTGTAGCAGCAGAATAAGCACGAATCACCGAAAAAAGAAGTGAAACTCCCGAACAGACTGCACCAAATGTTCTTTTTAAAGTTAATTTTGATGGTTTAAGTGGAGATGGAGTCGACTAAATGACTTTTAAACTCTTTGCGCATATTTTCATTCATTATTGATAAACGTGTTGTATGTTTTATGCGTCTGTACGGCCTATAATATTTTATTGTAGGTCCATTTCAGTTTTTACAACAATATTAACATTTTAAAATAAGTTTTCATTTAAAAAATTAAATTACAAATTAAAACTCTATTTTTGTGTTGAAAATTGTGTGTACTCTATATCTAAAATTTCTCTGCAGATCAACATAATATTAGATTAGTATTAAATATAGAGTTCCATTGGAGCAAAGACATACTTCATTTTTGTGTTTTACACAAACAAAAATCAAGTAGCCATTGGATATGCTCTTAACCACATGAAAATAGTCGATCATTTGCATATCCCCAAGAAATTAGGACCAAACCCGGTTCTGGCTAGCTTAGATCTTAATACTATGAATCACCTCGTATGGTACTTCTTTGATCTTTCGTATGTTCATGCTTGTAGTAATTATCTCAAAGCTCGTGCATTAATGACGGAAATGGCGTTTCTCTTAATTTCTCCTATTAATATATGCGTTGGTTGAAATTAGACGCTAGTGACCCTAGCTTTCACGTATAGTCTTTTTTCCGTCGCTAAAATGGGCCAAGGCCCATAATTTCGATATAGATGGGCCAGGAATGGGCCCGTATAAAACGATTCTCTTAATACAAAACCGAGGGGTAAAATAGGAAGAACGGCGAGCAAAAATACGAGGGTATAGCAGTACTTTAATGTTTATAGACAAGTGGACAAGACACACTCTCCTATGAACCACTGAGCAAAGGGCAGCTAATAGGCAAGAAAGGCGCACTGTCCGCCCGCAGCTTTCATTGTTAAAGAGTCTTGATTTGGCATCCGTTTTTTCCTTCTAAATAAATTCCAGAATCAGCAGCGTGTCGAGCGTGTGCTTCGATTGCGAATTTATCTAAATCAAAGGGTAAGCTTGCTTCGTGTATCAAGTGCTTGGTTTGGTTCTGCTTTGATTTGTTTCGATTGATTGATGTTTATTGGCTGATTATTATGTCGCCATGAATTTGTGAGGATATTGAGATCTGGGCTTCGTCAGACAGTTAGTTTCTGTGTTATGTACTGCTAATTGTTTCAATCGCTTAATGCTGTGTTGGTGTAGGTCACTTCCTTCTTGGATTTCTGACGTAATTGCTGCATGGGGTCAGTGTTTTCGCTCCCTCTATTTAATTCGCTCTCTCATGAACGCATTTCTTCGTTGCATGAAATATTTTTTTTTTGTTTTGCGGTAGCACTTAATAATTAAGCCTTTCCGTGTCTTTGTTTTACCTGCTGTTGTATGTCTTTGTAAGGAAATAAAACACCTGCAGTTGTTTGTTTGGAAAATGATCATCGACACAAAATTTAGAGAAAGCTTTTAACTTAAACTGAAATAAGATTGAGTATGGAATAAAATGCCTTTTGATTGTTTTAGTAAAAGGTGCTTCTGCTCAGAGATGGTGTGTAGTGGAGATTTTTGTTTTTCATTCTATCGTCTGGAATCTTGAGTTTGCTTCCATTTTAAGCAAGCAGCAAAAATGTTACATCAGGATGGTATGGTTTTTATATTATCTTTCTAAAGCATTATACTTTTCTTGATTGCGTTAACATTTTTGCTGGACTATTTGCCATACGTAACTGGACGATTCAGCATCGCAATGTTATCTGCCCAACGATAAGCTTAAAGTTGCATATTAAATTATCAATCTGTTTTTTATAATGAACAAGATTTCTTTTGTTTTCTTGAGTGTTTCTGGATATATAATCCTTGTCCTCGTTGTTCTAGTAATGGAATACTTTAAGAAGCATATATGTAGAGGCATTTTCTGGGTATGAGTCTAGAATCATTGTTTTATATTCTAATGGGAAAGCTTTCGTTCTCACTTCTTATATCACATTACCTTCACGGTTTCTTCTGATGCTCTAACCGTATACACGGTGATGAACCTGATTTGTAACAGAGCAGAAGTTGTCTTGCATGCTGTTCAAAGCCGCCTCTTGTAATCTCCGTGGATGAGCCATCCAAGGGGTTGAGAATCCAAGGCCAACGTGTGAAGAAGCATAGCTTAAGGGACGGTTTTTTGAGCACCAGCTCACGTGATATGGATAATAACAGCGCCTTTCCCTCCCACCGAAGTATATCTTCCATCGGTACTTCAAAGCAAGCCCTCGATTCGAACAGCAACATTGCAGGCACCAGCAACACTTCTGAACTCGTAAATCAAGGCAAGTGCTTTTGTACCCCAAATCCCAGCTTGTCCTATGAATCATTGTACTGCATGGACATAAAAACACACCATAGGGATACTCTGACATCATTCAACTTCTTACAACTTCCCTTCCTTGGCTTGGTCTCACTTTGTGTCTGTTCTTTAAGTTGACTTGTCGCCCCCTTTGCAGGACTTCTCCTGTGGATTCAAACTCGACAACAATGGGTCGGAAACAAAAGCCCAGAGAAGGCTAAACAAGCAAGAGAACAAAAATTGAGGTTCTCAACTCTCTGTCTCCTTTCTCACGTGTTCCAGTTAGATACAATAGTTGCTGCTTATCGTGTTTAGATTAGCCAATATGGATCACCTATTCACGATTCTTCAATGTTACTTCTTTTCTCTAACTAATGTATTCAGTTTAGTCCCCTAAAACTGGCATCTTTTGTACAGTGGGGATGCAACCTATGAGAGTTTGCTCGGAACTAGCAAACCGTTCCCCCAACCAGTCCCATTAGCTGTGAGTTGAAGCTGCAATACTAACGAATTTACGCATACTAATTACAACTATGCTGTCCTGTCTCAGTTGATGCCATGTGTTCACTCACTAACAGGAAATGGTGGATTTCTTGGTTGATGTCTGGGAACAAGATGGGCTCTACGATTGATTATTCGAATACATATGGACTTGCTATGTACACTACAGTTCTTTTCCATTCTTGATCTCGCAAGAGCTTGTAATTAGGTAATCGGCATTGAAGCTGCTGTCTCCTTCATGTTATGCCTGCCATTATATATTATGAATGTTTGCTGCCATCCCATAACTTTACGCAGAAAAAAACAGAATAAATTCATAGCAAGATTCATTGGTCATTCTGGCCTCATAGTATTATTGTAATAACAACATGGGCTAGTTCTCTGTATCTACTGTTAACAATAAACGAAGATAATGCCCACTTGACATTGCTACGCTGGGTCAATGGTCCATCCACAGCTTTCACCTTCTTCCTAACAAAGAAAAGCTTCAACTTGTCGATATGTTTGGCTGTTGCAAATAAAGCATTTTCTTTTGCTTTTTCATTTTAAGTAATATTTATCAAAGTGGACAGACGTCGTTGGCATTTTCAAGGATGCATGAAAGCGGATGGTTTGGTCTTTATTGGCAACGATACCATTTTATAGGGATCCGTTTAGGGATTACATGTGTATAAGTTATTTGTGTATAGCTTGTACAAGGATTTTGTTGATGTTATATTTTAACATGTTTGATATATGTGGATTAATTATTTGTGTAATGATATAAATTGTGTTTTATATATGTGTTTGAGATGTGTATATATGTGTATGGATTAGTGATACGCACACAATAACCACCTTAGAGGTAGATATGGATCTACAAGGCCTATAACCAAAAACCGTGTAATAGACATGTATGGCAATACAAAGCATGTATGGCTATACATAGATATCAAACACGACACAACTTATTCATACACATCCTATACACACCCATACACACGTATCAACGAGCCCATAGTGTTTCTGACATTGAATATTATGATTAAGTGGTAGTAGATTATGGGATTAGGTAATCTCTTGATCTTGAAAGGTAGGTTATGGGATATGATAAGGTAAACATTGAATGTGGAAAGAAATAAACATTGAACGTAGCCCATGCGATTTGGTTCATTGTATGCGAACTGTTTCCGTAATTCATACATCATTCTCTTTTTTTTTTTAACAAAAGGAAATTAATGAGGAAAGAGAAGGGACCCACCTAGGCCAACTTGACCGACAGCATATGATATTATATTACACCCCTCCTCTTTAACTATTTGAGCACCCACCATTTTCTAACACCAGGCACACTTTCTTCACCTCACTTTTTTGCCCTATTCACTAGGGTTTGTTCGTTGATCGATTTTATTGATCTTGATGCGTTCTGGTACCCTGTTTACAGTCTTCTTCTTGGTTAATCTGGTAGTTTTTGCTCTCTTCCGAGGGTTATCTGAGGTTGCTCGGTTTCAGTTTGACTTTATTGGCGCTTTCACACCTTTGCCATGTCTAAAGTTTGTTTCAGCGGTATGTTACTTCGATCCCTTTTTAGATTTAGCTTGTATTTTCTTTAGCCGTATCTGGGTTTGGTTGATCTTCTTGATCTGGCGAATTTTGTTTCATATGATTTTTTTTTGGTACTCTGCTTGAGGATATGGTTAATCTTTATGATCGAACTTAGAATTTTTTGGAGGTGTGCTTGAAGTTCTTTCCTTTAGATTAGACCTCTTCTTTCTTTTTATATTATCCCCCTTTCTCCTGTGACAAAATGAATCAAGATTTATCGTTAGATCTTGCTAAAAGAAGGCATCTTTCAACCACTTTGCCACCCTTACAGTCGTTATTGGACCTTATCAAGATACGTTTAATATAATTCAGTGCTTTCGCTTACAGGTGGTGATGATTTTTTCCCTGGGGGTTTGCTGTCCCCAAATCCCAAGGAAACAAGCGTGTTATTGTCCCTCAGCAGCCGTGCAGATGTATATTTTCCTCTCCGCAAGAGATCTCGCGTCAGCGCTCCGCTCGTCATTTCGGGAGTCTCGAAGCAGCAACCGTCGATCGAGGTTCTTCCCGAGGAGTGCCACTTCGAGATTTTCAGACGTCTTGATGGCCAAGACAGGAGTTCTTGCGCCTGTGTTTCGAAACGTTGGCTCTTTCTTTTGAGTAGCATCAAGAAGGATGAAGTGTTTGTTCATGAAGCTACTACTCAATTTGCAGACACCGAAACTCTTAAATCAAGTGAACCTCTTAAGTGTAAAGAGAATGTTCAAGCTGCTGATATCGATGGGACTAAATCTGTCGACGAGGAGTTCCCTGATGCTGACTCACGCGGTTATCTTTCGAGATGCTTGGAAGGCAAAAGGGCCACTGATGTTAGACTGGCCGCCATTTCAGTTGGAACTGCCGCACGGGGAGGTCTTGGCAAGCTTTCCATCCGAGGAGATTCGTCTACCCGTAAGCTGACGAATGCTGGGCTCAAGGCAATATCTCGTGGCTGTCCTGATTTAGGTGCTCTTTCTATGTGGAACGTACAATCTATTGGTGATGAAGGTCTCCTCGATATTGCTGGTGGCTGCCCACTACTTACTAAGATCGACCTTCGCCAGTGCCGAGCCATAACTGACAAAGGCTTGATTGCAGTTGCCATGAGCTGTCCCAATCTGATGCATGTGACTGTAGAATCTTGCCCAGGTATCGGCAACGAAAGCTTAAAAGCGTTGGGCAGCTATTGCCACAACCTTAAGTCTATCACTCTTAAGAATTGCCAGTTCATCGGTGACCAAGGGGTTGCAAGCCTGTTTTCATCTGCTGGTCACAACATAACTAAGGCAAGCTTACAGTCGCTCAACGTCAGCGATGTGTCTCTGGCTGTAATTGGACATTACGGGACTGCACTTACAGATCTTGTTCTTGGTAGCCTTCGTAATGTGGGCGAGAGAGGTTTCTGGGTCATGGGGAAGAGTCAAGGTCTTCGGAAGCTGAAATCTCTGTCGATTACGTCTTGCCAAGGAGTTACTGACGCGGGGCTCGAGTCTATGGCTCATGGTTTCAGCGAACTCAAGATGTTTACTGCTAAAAATTGCCCCTTAGCATCTGACAGCGGAGTGGTATCACTTGCCAAAGCTTCTTCTTCTCTTGAAACTCTTAAGCTGGAAGAGTGTAATGGGATCACTCAATATGGACTCTTTGGAATCCTAGCAAACTGTGGTGGGAAGTTGAAGGTTCTCGCTTTGATGAACTGCTTGGGAATTCGTGAATGCGACTGTAAACTTCCTTTGAAGGCGTGCTGCCAGTCCCTCAGAGCATTGACCATCCACAACTGCCCTGGATTAGGCGATCTTGCCTTGGCCATGTTAGGGAAGATGTGCCCTAACCTCACCCACATAGACCTCAAGAACCTTCATGGAATAACCGATGCTGGCCTACTGCCTCTTGCTCGTCACACGGAGGCTGGTTTGGTGAATGTGAATCTTACCAAATGCTATCGCTTGACAGACGCTGTGATTTCTGAAATTGCCCATCTTCACGGGGAGACCCTCGAGACCCTAATTCTCGACGGCTGTAGGTATGTGTCTGATGCGAGCTTGATGGCCGTTGCTGAACGCTGCTCAGTGCTGTGCGAACTCGACGTCTCCCTGTCTCAAATAACGGATGCCGGGATCTCTGTCCTGTCTCGAGCCAAGCAGCTGAATATGCAGATTCTTTCTCTTGCCGGTTGCTGTTTGGTGTCTGATAAGAGCTTGCCGTCCTTGGGCTTGTTGGGAAGGACTTTGGTTGGTCTAAACATTCAGAACTGCACTGGGATCAGTAGCAGTGCTGTCAGCTGTCTTTTGGACAACCTTTGGAGGTGTGACATACTGTCTTAAAAGTGATCGTCCCGACCGGCAATTAGTGAAGTTCTATCGCCAAGTAGAAAGATCGTTCGCGTGTAGTAAGTTACTTCCTCCTTTTTGGGGTCCATCGCCGTGGGTCTTTTCTGGGTTCAGCCCCCCCGAGTCTTGTTTTTCTTCAGCGAACGGTGGCCAGACTTTTTTCAGCTCTTTCCATCTTTGGTTGGAAGAAGCTGTTCTTGGGATGCTTCGTAGGGGCATCTTATTTTCATGGTCAAGTGTTTAGCTGAGTCTTGAGACGAAGGGAACTGAATCAGATTGGCAGATTCATTAAGCGGTTCTATCGTAGTGTTTTACTCGTACTTTTTTATGCTGTTCTTGAGAGTCTATATTGTGTCGGGTCTATGTTTCGAGGTTTGCTTTCGGCGGATTCACAGCGTCGTCGCCCTGCTTCCACGGGCTTTGGCTGTGGCAGGAGAATTTGTTAAATTTCTGTCACGACAACCTAAATAAAGGTTGTTTTTTCGGCTTTATTTTTGCCAATGCCTTAGTTTTTGCAGGTGTCGCTCTCATTGTGAACCGTCCCTTGTAACCTTCGTGCGTCTTATGTAATGGTTTGCCTATTACGAATGAATAAAATGCTTGTGTTGTGAAAAAATGTTCCATTTGTCATATATTTTGCTATGTGCGTTCGATTTGGAAAGATTTCAAGCCGCTAAGCAACTAATTAACGACAAAACTTCGATTGCAACACAGAAAGGATATCAGCATAAGCTAAAACCAAATCCCTCGGCTGACAATGTATGATAATACATGTAAAAAGGCAGGATTTAAATACATGAACTCACTCGTCCATGAAGATTGAAGACTTATTATCAGAACTCCAAAATATAAGGCGAAGATGGCGGCTCTATAAGGCCAAAATGAGATTGATCTTGGTTCAAGCGGTTTTCTCACGAGCTTCCTCTGCAGACGTCTCATTCTCTGCTGCGGTCTGAGCTTTGGTTGGTTCCTCGGGTCCAATAGCAGATTCGCCGCCCTTTGCGTTCGAAGAGGTGTTATTACGCAAAGGGCCCTTTTTCTTATCACAAGAAGGCAGTTTGGTGTTTTCAGACGGTAACTTGGGAAGGGATTTCCTCGATGGCTTCTTGACGTTGGCAGGAGCTGGCAGTGTTTTTCCGTGCTCATCCAAGCTTAGCCTGCCTGGGCGAGAGCCAGCCTCTTCAGACTCAGCAGAAGATGACACCTTTTTTCGACCGAGCTTTGGCGATCGGGGCCTGGTTGTAGGTATCTGCATAGAAATGATGCAGAGAAAGGACTCAAACGTAATGTTACAGAGAGTTAATGTGCGTGTGCGTGTGTGTTATTACAACGACAAACAAGGGCTTGCACCATCGTCGCGTTACCTTATTGAGTTCGACTTTTGGAGGGAGAGGTTCCTGGTAGAAGCTGGGCATTGGAGTTGCTTTGAATCCCAGGCTTTTCCTCAACATCTTGAGCTCAGCATCTTGAGTTTCCTGCTTGAGAGAAAAGGTAAAACTGATGGAATCAGTGCAATTCAAATGCAACTGCAAATTAAGGGTCACGAGATGGACGACCCAACCTTACTCTTGGCCTGCATGTTGTTCTTTTCTTCTTCTTTTGCGAGGATCTTCTCTTCGAGCTTTGAGTAGAACTGATCGAACAATGATCACACGTAAAAACACAAGCTGTCGTGCGAGAGTATACAAAGGATCGTAATACGGACCTCTTTCCTTTTCTCAGCCCTTTCGTCGCATTTGAAACTGAAACTATAGGCTGGCCGAGTCCCCTGTTTGTGAGGCTTGATGTCTCCCCCACCACTGTTTCTAGAAATATAACTCAAGGATAAACCCAAGTGCACACATCGGATAGGACAATAAACTAATCCAATTTCCAACCGCCTCGAAGAAAATATATAATGAGAAAAAAAAAATCTTAAAGGATACGCTAGTGGTTGTGGGGTTTCTTCAGCTTTAATGGGAGGGTCTTTCCTGGAAGGCTTCACCTTTGATTTCTCCCTGCAGTAAGTGAAACTCACTTCAACAAGGGCACTCAGATTCGTTACATTTCATGAGCAATTGAACGGAAGATTCAGACAAGGTAAGTGTTTTCTTGACCCAAATCAGTGTGCCAGGTTAAGTACAAAAATGAAACTAACATACTTGGCTTCTTCGGCAGCGTGTCTTTCATTGACTGATTTGCCTTTAGTTCTCAAAGCGGCGCCATTTGAAACAACGGAAGACTTCACCACCTCTTTTCCATCTTTGCCTTTGCTCAACGGGTCAGCATGTCTTGGGCTGAAAGGTTCTCCATTTTTCGCTCTTCTTCCAGCATCATTTAGTGGTTTGGTATTCTTACAATCCACCGTCTCTTTGGCTTCAGATTCCTAGACAACCATTTATGTGTTAGTGTTACACAATTCATCTGCCGATAAGATTACTGAACTACGTGCTTTATTAAAGGATTTGAACTGCCTACCTTCGACGAGTCAACACCATCTGATGGCAACTCTGATTCATTCGTAACTTCAAGAGCGGATCTTAAATCTTCATGGTCATTCAACTTCACCGTGTCTTCAAGATTCGCACAAACTCCTTCGATTTCTGAAATTCCATTGGATGCTTCATCTACCTTGGACTTGGAGGTGAATTGTTGGTCATGGCCATTTAGGAACTCGAGTCCATTTCCAGGCAGGGGAATGACGCTTTCAGCATCCATCATCTTTGTTTGCCTACACAATCATCTCTAACGTCATAGCCTAACCTCACAAGGAAACATAAATATGAACATTCCTCCTAACAAGTCAACAAGAGAAGAAATATTAAATAGAAGAACAGATACAGATGGCGCAAACAGCAATTGCATTGGCATCTGTTCATCAATAAGATCCCACGAGAAGATAAACGAACACTAGGAGAAAAATGTCAGAACAAAAGACAAATCTCGGAAGAACAAGACAACAGAATGAACTGCTTCGACAGATCCTCAAAAACCCACAGCAAGATAACATTTTTATCCATTCTACGACTCAGATTTAACAAAAGGAAATCCTTTAAGCTGGACAAAAACGAACTGCCCAGACGTGCACGCGTGTTCGAATGTTGAGCGCTTCAGATCGATCACCGACAGCCTACAGAACGTAATGCTATGCAAGATTTTAAGGGCTTACATATATCTAGAGCGTCTATTGGAAAATCAAGCAGCCATTGAATAGCAATGAAGATCTGATATATGCGTGTCTTCTACTCCGTCTCTTTACTGGAACTGAGCTTGAAATATGGATGAGGGCTGTTCTTCTCTCTGGTTTTTAAGTGACAAAACAATTATTTTGAAATCTCTCTCTCTCTCTCTCTCTGTGTGTGTGTTGGTGTGTGACAGTGTCATTTTCGGCTAATACAGAATATTGTAATTATATAGAAAAATATGTAATATTAAAAAAATTGACCATTTATATGATGTTCTCAAGGGATCGAGATCGATTGCAAAATAAACGGATATATATTTTGGAAATAAGAAAAATCCAATGTATTATTCAAATTCAAGAATCACAAGTGCACTATTAGGGAGCTAGTTCATCTACAGTGATAGATTGCAATAAAAATAGGGTATATTACGGTCAGGGCCAAAAATGTTTTAAAATAGGGTTCCAAAAAAGTTTTAAATACGGTTCATGCCCCCTAAGAAAAAATTTTAGTTCAAGGACCCAATCTTTAGTGATAATGACCTAAATTACACAAGTGTTATAAAAGTGTATATGAAAACGAATTGTTATCGGATGATCGTTTTGTGTTATTTCATAACAATCAAGTTTTAATGCAGAACAATGAAGTAATACTGAACAAATCGGATCCTTATAACTAATTTTTTTTCCATATAGGGCCTGAGCGAAAATTGCAAGATTGTTATTACTAAAAAGATGCCAAGACTCATAGACTTGACTATACGCGCTAATTGTACATTTAATCAACCTCTTCTGTTATAAAGAGAGACAAAGCCACGGCCTTCATGTGAAGGTGTAATAATATCGACACGCCTTTTATTTTGTACTATCAATCGTTGTCCAATTTGGAAGTAATGCAAAATATTTTACTGCGTATCATACGCAATGCTTTGGCAAAATATAACATCCCACAAAAAGAAACAATCAGTGTTATTAATTAATACGATTGATTATCCATAATTGTCCTGTGGGTCCTACGTGCAAATGGATAACAAGCTTCACCTCTCTTCCATCACCAGCTTATATAGAGTAGAGAGGGGCCGTCAAAGAGGGTCCTCACTGCCTACGTTGATGTCCCAACTGACATGTAAGTAACGCACCAAGCTTGTGCGATAATCTTTCTTTCTCCAACTATGCAATGAGTAAATGGCTCTTTAAAATATATATAAAGTCATCCCAATCTTATCCTCAACCAATGCTTTTTAGTCAAATGTTGTGTTGTCTCATTCTTTCATTTTCCTCATCACGAGCAAGCCAAGAACATAATGCACCTTAGCCCACAATAGCAGTAGTAATGCATGAACAAATCTAGTTAATAGTTTAAGTATACAGTCATTTTTCTTATTTGGCAACAATAATATAGCTCAAGATCAGATTTTGCTTACCTTCTAGTGGTATCACTAGGTGTTGTGTGTGTGTGGGGGTGTGTGAGTTGAGCCGTAAAAGCTGGTCAAACGATGTCGATCAATCAATGAAGACGATGATATGATGATATAGCTTTCCATTGTCTAACGAAACAATGAAAATGGATCGTATTGAGTACCTTCTCTGCTGGGATTGCAGTGACTTCCACTTAGCGCCAGTGTTCACCAGTTTAATGTAGACGTTCTTAAAATCTTCGAAGAATAGGTTCTGATCGTCAGCATACTTGGAGATCCACCTGTTATTAGAGGGAAATGAATGAGCTGCTTCTACGGAGTTCAAAAAACCTTACAGTAGAAATTACTGGCAATGCCTTAATTATTGCTCATATTTGTCTCAAAAGACAGGATTCACGAGCCTGGCTGGACACCGGTCAGCTACTACAGCAGTCAGCGGTAATGAAGGCAAATAAATAAATGCTTGTCAGATTGTTCGCAATCGCATACCTGATGCATTCTTCATCATCGGCAAGTGCTCGGTCTGAAGGAAGGCCAACCATACTAGACATCCCACCTAAATGAATGAGAAAAATAAATAATGCATAGAGTACATCAACAAAGCCAAGGCCAAGACTGTTCACGCAAATAGCACGCTAAGCGTCACCTGAATTCCATGGCTTCTCTAGAAGAATTTTGTAGTAAGAGTTGTCAAACACGAATGGACTTCCAAAACCTTTGCTTCCTAGAGTGTGGGCTCCAGATAGAGCCACGAGTTCTTGGGCTCTGCACAATAATTTTGTATGCTTATACTGAGTATGGTCGGAATGAAACAATTATCATATTCTTTTGCCAGGCACAACCTTGCTCAAGTTTTTTTCAGAGAATCTAGTCGTTCATAGAAGAAAAGATGCAAACCAAAATGGATTAAAGACAAAATTACAAGTCAGATGTTTATGCTTACGAGAAGCCTTTTCTTTCAAAATTTTGCTTCATTGCAGTAGCATCCAGTGTTTCTTCGGGAAGCTTGCCATCAGGATCAGGCACACTGAAACGCACACCAAGAACTTTTGAAGCCCGACGAGAAAGTATTTCTGAACCGAAGTTCAACATATTTCAAATAAATCCTCCAAAAAATTAATAAACCCCACAGGAATAAAGAAGATAGTCGGGCGAGCGATCCCTTTACCTAGCATCCAATCTTCCCAATTCAACAGGAATCTTCGGTCCCCCACATACTGAAACAGCCTCAGCTCCTGCCAATGCTATCAAATCCGCCCACGACACTATCAAGAAAACAACAAGAACGATCACAAAGGAACTGATTGATTATTATACCTTTTACGTTGTCCTCATTTTATCCTAATAAACGAACTACCTGGTTTTACAGCATCAATTTTAACTTTCACCTTCTCCAGGACCTAATCAATGGTGTCATTCAGCTCAGCGTTAATTACCTCGCTGACGAACATCTAATCTAAAAGAAGTGAAAGTGGAGGAGAGCTTACCTTAATTGACTTTTCAAGACCAAAATTTTCAGGTCTTCCAAGTTCATGAACAATTGATCCATTCATACCACCTGAATTAGCCAAATCAACACCCATTTACACATAATAACATAAACCATAGAATAGAATCTTATACAGAATCCATGACATCAATGATGATACCTGTTTGATCGGAGACGTCAAATGTTCCAGCATCATGAAAAACTAAACGGAGTAAACCAGCAGCTTTCTGCTTGGACAACACTTCAGCTATCTCCTCCCTTAACAAAGAATCTTCACCCGAGCTATGTCAACATTCAACGACCAACATGTAAAAATCTCCTGGACTACCTTATCAGGAAAGAAAATAAAATAGGAGCAACTTTCCGCGCTTACTTAGTAGCAGCACTAGCGAAGTTGATAGAAGGCAGCAGCAAAATCGAGGCGGCGGCGGTGGCAGAAAACAGATCTCGCCTCCGAAACGCGGTGCCCGAAGGAGCAGCACGTGCCGTTATTGCAAGGCTTTTCCCGCCTATTTTAACCGCTTTGAGGCTTCTCACGCACTTAATCGCCTGAGCTGAGAATATCGAATTCCCGGCGCCTAGCTGCGACGGGTCCACGGCGACAGCGGCGGCGCTCCTCATTGTTAAGTAATCTGTCAGCACACACGCGCTGAATTGCCAGATATTTGTGTCCTTCCATTTTTCTTAATGATATTTATTTATCGTATTTTAAATTGTAATTATCGGCAACGCAACTTGGGCCGATCTGATTCGGGCCGGACCGAGCGGACCCAAGTCAAAACAAATAGCCACTGAACGAGTATTCTGGCCTTTACATCATGCGACTATCTGATAATTAAATAAAATTAGGAAGTAAATCACGCGTATAAGATTCCGAATATTCAAATAATTATCCGTGATTAATTAATTTTCATCGAATTGAATAATCATTTACTTTTCAAAATCCAAAAGCACGTGAAGCAAAGAACACACATTACATACGGTACGGATGTTCATTACTTGTGCCCTTATACATACAATTCACGCACGCGTACACAACATAAGCCCAATCAGAACGCGCCACGTCATCTCCGACCAGATTGACGTACGACGTGGCTGTTCGCTTGTTCGGTTTGGCTTGGCATTAATTAATCCTTTTTTTTTTCCTTCTATAAAAACCAAGCCCCTTCATAACGAGTTCTCCTCCACATTATACTATTACAGCCTTTTTGGTCAGAAGACAACGCCGGCGAGCGAGCGATGGTTGTTAAGATGAGAAAGTGGTCGCCGTGGCAAGCCGCCGCCGCTTCTACGGCCAAGTTTGATGTTGCGGTGAAGCCAGTAAAGCTCGAACTAGTATCACGTCAGCAGGAAAACATCGGCGGCGGCGATGATGCCGGCGGCGACGGCGACGGTAAATGCGTGGCGGTCAGGATAAAATGGAAAGGCGAACCCAAGTTCTTACCCGCAATATCAAGGCCCAAAAGGGATATCTCCAGCGCCAAGAGATTGACGGAGAGCTTCAGACTTGTTCAATGGGGTGACGACGGCGGCGTCAGCGGCGGCGGCGCCGACGCTGCGTTCAAGAATACGTGCTCTTTCTCCTCATTTCACCGTCATGGGGACGAAAAGTTTGGATCGTGGGAAGTTGGGCTCGATATACTATACGTAAGCTGAATCTCTGTTCACCGTCGAACGAAAAAAAAAACATAACTTTGTCTGTATGTTGGGATTGATTGAACTTAGTTTGAGCAAAAAATGGGATCATTACACTGTGCAGGGGAACAAGATTGATCGACTGGGCAAGAAAGCTTTGGTGATAGGCAAAGCTGTAATAGATATCGGAGAAATTGCTTGGAAGTCGAAGAACTCGTCCGTTGAGCAGAAGCTTTCTATGACTTTGCAGATTGACGGGTCAGCCATGGAAGCCAACCTCACGGTAAATTAATAATCTTCTATACGTAAAGCAATCCCATCTTTTTGAATTATCTGTTAAAGAAGTTTTCGTTTTGCAAATTAGATTCTTTGCTCGTTGGCGTAATGTACTATGCATGTGTCTTGCCTTCGTTGAACGTGAAACGCGATAATTCATACCTTGTTTTAGGCGTTTAAGTTTCTAACATAGAGTTGACCTTAGGAAACTTTTGACAAGGATTAATATAATTTTTAGTATTAGGTGTATGTCAATGTGGGATTAGTTGGGTATTTATTAGTTATAAAACACATTGTGTTTTACTTCAAGAATAAGTCTTCCCCTTTCCAGGCGAGATTACAACTTACGATACTTTGTTGGAAAGGTTCCAACAGTTGTAGCAACAAATAATTATAGTATGAAATCCATTTAAGTCATAAATTAAAAGCGATTAAAAATCAAGTTGCATCGTCTTCCATGCCTTAGGTCATGACTCATGAGCCACGCGACTCTTCGGCTATGATTAAGGTCGTTTGACTTGTTAAAAGGGTGTCGTTCAAAGTACCTTTCTTGATTGGGACAGAAGAACTAGGTTGACTTAAACTGTTCTAGCTTGTTAAGATGTTTCCATGCAAATTACATGCATTTCCCAGGTACTCTTTGCGTTTGCTGAAATCCAAGATAAACCGAAAGTACGACGAAGAAGAAGAAGATCGCTAAGCCAAGAGGAGATCGAAATCGACGAGTCGACCTCGCCTGAGGCAAAGGGCGACGAGGGAAAGGGCCTGTTAGTGAAATCGAGATCCCTCGCTTTGCCATTGGCCTCGGACAATAAACGGGGATGGTTTTCTTGGACGAGCAAGCGCTTTAGCAGCTTCAAGAGAACTAAAACTAGGGATGATCTCCGAGACGATTGCCCCGTTTCGCCTTCGATAGGCTCGTTCGACGACAGTCTTTTGCAGGTATCTGATTAAACTAATAATTATTTGACGAAATCGAAGATATATTCAACTGGGAAAATGTTAAAGTATCACAGCTGTGACTTTGTAAAGAGAGTTGAAAAAGAGATATAAAAAAAAGACAGTTGAAATGTTACAAGCAAGAGCAGTTGGATCAGACCCAATCAACACCTTCACGAGACTCATTATATTTGGCACTCCTATTACCATATTACCAATGGAAACTCTCAATTTGTGTTTGACTCTGTTTTCTACAATGCAATAGCATTACTCTTTCAGCTGCAAAAAAAAAAGGCCGAAAGCGACCCTTACGAAGAGTTTCTTTGGTCGATTTGACCCTTTTCCAGGAGGAAGAATTAAACTCCAGTCCGTGTTTAAAATCCGAGCGAGAAGGCGAAAGCTGCCCGCTAGGTTCTTGGGAAGAAAAGGAGCTAATCAGCAGAGATCACCAAACAAAGCTCAAATCCTCTGTTTTCTTCGCTTCCTTCGACCAATGCAGCGATAGAGCCGCCGGCGAAGGCGCTTGCACCACACTAGTAGCCGTAATATCCCACTGGTTCCACTCGAGCGACGTCGAGCCAACGCCAAATAGATTAGAATTCGACGGCCTCATAATGGAAGGCTCCTCAGAATGGAGAAATCTCTGCCAAGATTCTGCTCGGGCGAGCGAGTTTCCCAACAAGCATTTCGATCTAGAAACAGTCCTCAGCGCTGGCACAAGGCCCCTTACGATTTCCCACGAAAAGTCCTTCGTAGGGTTCTTCGGGGCGGAGGCTTTCGAACCGCTCAAGGGAGCCATGTCCTTCGACGAGATATGGGACAGATTGTCAGAAGATGGCGAGGAAGCGAAACAGATTGTATACATTGTGAGCTGGAACGATCATTTCTTCGTACTGAAAGTGGAGGCAGATGCTTATTACATCATCGACACGTTGGGAGAGAGGCTTTACGAGGGGTGCAGTAGAGCTTACATATTGAGGTTCGACGAATCGACGGTTATGACAGAACAAGGCGAGGAAGAAGACACTGTTACTATATGCAGAGGCAAAGAGTGTTGCAGAGAGTACATTAAGAGGTTTCTAGCATCCATACCTTTGAAGGAGCTCGAGGAAGAGCAGAAAAGGAAGGATCTTTCTTACTTCTCCCTCCATAGCAGGCTGCAGATAGAGTTCAACTACACTTGCCCGTCGTCTTATCCTCACTCGTCGTCTTCTACGTCGTCTCCCTTCTCTTCTCCTTCAGACCATGCTGTCTGAATTACAGTTGTAACATGTATATAGATGTTAGATAGAAAGAGAGGCTACAATTATGCCTGCCGCCGTACCTTTTGTCTGAATGAATCACTGAATGAAAAGCCAGTGAAGTAGGCTGCTGATTGATAAAGATTGTCAAGTTCGACACACAGTAATTACATCCCAAGTACGCTATGCAACGATCTATATTCAACTAGAACTAATTCATATCTCTGAAAACAAAATCTTCGATTATATGGTACACACTTTGCAATAAGAAATGAGTCCCAAAGAACTGCTCCGTCCTGGACTGAGAGAAACAGCTTTGCCGCCGGGGAAGCAGTACGTCAGCTACATTCTTCATCTACCGAGAAACTTTTCAAGTTTCATTTCTTGAAAGGCCCTCGGTTTCACTCGCAGGGCCTGGCGATCCTCAACACTTGCACGAGAATGAACCACAGGGCCAAGCCGCAAGGTTAAATCACAGTTGACCTCGTGACTTATGCCCAGCATCATATGCTCATGGTTGGTGGAAGAAGCTATCAGAGCAACTTCAGAACTACTAACAAAATTTTGCTGCACAACTGCTTCATTACTCGGCCTACGGTAAGGAGATGTGCCTGGACAAGGCCTTGACGAGTATACCTTTGAGCCATCAAGTTGGACATCTTTCTTGTCGTTGTAATACAATGGGTATACAGACCACGTTGGAGAATACGAGCTCTCTGGTAAGTGATGCTCATTGAAGTTTCTGCTTTTCATATTTCGGTTTGAAGCTTTGAAGCGGGAGATCAAGGAATCGAAGGAACTCTGAGGCAAGGAGTGAGAGGAACGATGAGGTTGATTAGTGCTGCTGTTGGGAATCAGATTCTTGAACGTCTTGGCATCTGAACTGCTGGTAAGAATAGGCATGGGCTCCAACAATTGATGCCTGAGATAACATCTCGGAGAGTCATTACGTTGGCTTCGCGACGATCTCCTCGGCGTGCAGCCTAAGTGTAACGCAGCTAGCAATGGCAAAACAAGAAGTTTTTTTCTTTTTCTCTCAGAATCATTCATTCAAAACCACATTATTAAGTCTAAATAATGCCAGACCTTCTATACAAGGCTGCAGAAGTTTCCCATTTTCAGTGCTCTCATCTTTTCGAATTATCGTGTCGATTGCATCGTTTACTCTGTCCCAAAGGGTTGTGAGGTCTGTGTACTCGGCCTGAGCCCAAAGCAAAACAAAGAACAAGAAACTTCGAAGCTCATGGAGGCACCTAAAACTCAGCAACCTTAAGAAACCCGAAAGATAAAACAAAATCCAACCTCAGAGCTGGCTTTGGAGTACAAGATCTCTTCAGCTCTAAGGACAACAATGGGGAGCTTCTCTTGCCACTCTCTGTTCTTTCTAGTTGATGGGCTGTGCACCTCATTCGCAATCCTGCCCACAAATCCCAGAATGTTTTTAATACGAGAAGTAATAGAAACGCTCATACAATTACCCGCAAAACATATTTTCACAAATACAGACACCTGAAAATTTCTTGAATAAGAGAACCCCTAATTGGGTTGTGCCTGTCACTATGCCATGCTCTTCTAACGCACTCATAAGGTCTAGGGCCTGGTCTTGGCATCTTGAGTAACAAAAGAACCGTCGAAGGAAAGAACAAAACAACAAACGAAGTTGGAGGGTTCAAAGAGAAGGGAAGTGCCAAAGCTCTGAGCTTTGGAAAGACTGCTTTTTCTTGACAAAGAAAGAAGCAGTGAAGTGATGTATACATGTACAGTCAAGGCAGGTAAACACTGTGGTTCAACAGCGACAGATGGTTATAAAAGATTATCTAAAAAGTTAAAAAGGAGGAGTCTTGACTCTTGAGCACTTGTCATCACGGGATTATGATAACATTAGCAGCACAGTGGATATCTAACCTTATATAATTCCAAAAGACTTTTGAGGTTCAGTGTCTGCCCAATAATTGAAGGATGGGGTGGGCTGGGGATTCATGAATGTCCCCCCACTAGCCAAGCCATATGCCAACTTAGTTCCCATTCTCATGGCTGACCTTTCATGTAAGGTGTGGGGTTTGTTTGAAAGCTACGAACGACGATGGATGATTTGATGATATTGTCTATCACTGTCGGTGGGTTACGTTTGCCCACTCTTCCCTAAAGCCGACAAACGACTGTTCTTACGAAAACTTGAGGTATCCGTTTATCTGTGTCTTGTAAACCAACAAATGACCATTGGAGAAAAAGAGGAAAAATATTGCAAATTATGAGTCGGTCCCAATTCATATTTTCAATCATTTATAAGAACTCATATAAGTTTTATTTATAGATAAGGACCCAATTTAAGTTTCATTTAGCAAAATGACTCATGTGTTACATACCCATGGAGTGTTATTATAAACTCATGAAGTGTTACCACAGACCCACGAAGTGTTACCACAGACCCACGAAGTGTACCACAAAGTCATGAAGTGGTATTGGGGAATCATGAATGTTTCTGATATAACTGAGTCCTTAAACTATGAATTTTATGATAGGGGTCTGAACTCTAATTGAAACTTAATTGGGGCCTGAAACGTAAGTGTCCAAAAATATGCAGGCGACTTCGTCTTCAAGCTTTGGGCCATGTAATGCATTGTACTGACGGCTTGTTTGATAAGAGTGTATGCGTGGGTAATAGACGTGTATGATAAAATAACATTATGTTTGTTACATGTGTAAAGTTATACACGGCTTGTATAGGTATACATGTATATTACTTGCAAATCGTTCATAGCCCGTGTATATAAATATCCATCATAGAGGTGGGTTTGTCGATACACATATTCTTAATATCAATTCTACCCCTTATCTGCCCTAACCTTCATCTCCATCGCATCTTTCATTTCCATCTCTACAGACATTTTTTTTCTCCATCCGTCTCCGTCGTCTTCCACCTCGAGCTTCACCGTAATTGCGTTCTCTATCAAGGCCCCAACCATTGAACCCCAATCTGATTTTTTTTTCTTTCTCCATTCTTCTCAGCGTCCTCCATCTCGAGCTTCACCGTAATTCCGTCTCTATCAAGAGCCCAACCATTGAACCCTAATCTGATAATTTTCTCTGTCACTGTTGAGAAGATGTTATTAGCTCCGATAATTTTGAAACAAGTTGTTACGAGGTTTTCTGGGGTTCTTGTGCTTTTCTTTGCGCTAGATTAATAGGTTATTGGAGAATGTTTTAGAAATTGCTTGATTTTTCAAGGAATTCTCGTTGATGAATTGCAAATGCCTGTAGTGGTGGATGTAATTGCTGATAAAGCCTCTTGCATTGTGTAGAATATTCGATGGCACTGTGTGGGTCTTATTTGCTGGTGATTGCTCTTCCCAAATGAGAATGTGGAATGAACGATGGGTAGAAAAGCAAATATAATTAAGGGCAATAATGTCATTTAAGCATTTTTAACAAATCCTATACCCAACCGCAACAGTCGTATCAAACACTCTTTATTTTATTACCCAAATAATTAATACACACAAATCAAACATAAAAAACTTTACATCAACAATATCCTTGTATAGTCATACACAAATAACTTATACACACCAAATTAAAAAACATCGATATCAAACGAGCCCTGAGGGTTAGCCTAATATTATGATGAAAAGGCCCATTGTTTCAGTAGCCCGCCCACATATGTCGCTGCGTATGCCTCTTCCCTGTCCAACCACAATAACTGCCATTTCTTCTCTCTCTCTCTCTCTCTCTCTCGACGGAGAGAGAAAAGAATCGAGAAAAAGGAGGGAAATTTATTCTCTGCTGATTCCTTCCTCTAGAATCTCTCCCGACACAAGCCAAACCCCAGAACCGAATCGTCGGCAAAGAATCCAAGGCATCGAAACGTTTCCTAAGGCAAGAAACGAGAGCTCTATATTAATGACCGATTCGCGCCTCCGTCGTCGTTGTGTGAGTTCGATGATCCTCGGTTTTCCGATGCTACGGTTTCTTCTTCGCAGTAGTCAAAGAAAGGAATGATGGAGATGATAGAGAGCGGGGATGAATACGTCGAGCCTCGTTTTTCGAATGGATCGATGTCGTGTTTGTTTCCCGCCCTGGTTCGCATTGAGAGCCCTAGAAGGAGTCTTTCATACAATAAGCTTCCTGAGGAGCCCCTCAAGCTCACCATTCGAAAATTAGATGGAACTTCTTTCGGTATGCTAAAAAAGATTGCCCTTTTTATTTCGATTCTTGTTTCTTTTTACCCTTTTAAGCAGCTGCCATCCTATTGCTGGAACGTCTATGCCCTTAAAAAATGTTGTGTTATTCGTATGGGTTGGTTCTCCGTATTTTTCCCAATGGTTTTAGATGCCTGGATATTATTTATGTTCGAGAAAGAATAAGATAGCGTGCGCGTGCGAATTGGTCGATAAAATGCGTCTGCTGCGATATGTTTGCGTATGGATTGTGGAGAAGTTAAATAATTTGACTCGATATTCTGGTTTTCAAGGTATTAAGGTGCCGAAAACTGGCACCATCAGGGAGCTCAAGAGAGCAGTGGAAGATGCATTTTCTTATTTGCCAAAGAAGGGGCCTAGAAAAGTCTCGTGGTAATGTGATTTGCCTTCTTCAATCGGTACAATTACATACAAATCGAAGCACATCGGTTACGTGCGTTCCTTTCTTCTTTCAGGGAGCACGTGTGGGGACAGTTTTCTCTTTGTCATGACGGCCACAAGTTATTGCACGACAGCGATTATATTAGGATGTTTCGCATCAGGGACGGGGATCAGGTTGGCTTTACTCTTCCGAAGATTCAATACGCAAGTTTTTAGTCCATTTGAATGCAGTGTCAAGATGCATTTTTTGTTTGTTGCTTTACAGTTCTGATAATTCTTAAAGTGGTGCATCTCAGCAGAATCAGTTTCAGCTCCCAACGTTAACTTGATTTCTCTGATTCTCTTACAGCTATTCAAATCTGTGTTTTCTCATGTAACTTCGATGTTTGCTGATTCCAGCTGCAGTTCGTTCATCATTCTTCAAACGCCTACGATTTGGCGAGCGCTAGAGATGATGACTCTGATTCAGATGATGAGCCTAGCTTGTAAGTCCTCTGCTTTCTTTATTCCTCTTTGTAATAAAGAATCGACCCATCTAGTAATTGCTGTCTTCCGAGCCTTGCCTGAACTCGAACCTCCTTTCGATACAGGGATGAAAATCGAGGCAGAGAGGTAGAGAATGGCGATGATCGTATAGAGATCTTAGTGGACAGCCAAGACAGTATCGACGAGTCGGACGATAGCGTCATTTCACGCTGTGAGTACAGATTGAGTCACATTTTAAGAAGGTGGTTCCAATACAGTAGGCTGCGGAGCTCAGACGTAAGATTCGAGGGGAGGGGCAACTGTAGTTCCTCGAGCGATATAGTTGTGTTTATCAAGAATATCTTTGGAGGTTCGAGCACTAATAAATACGGTCCTAGGAGGCGGGCTTGGAAAGTCAAGTAATTACTCGTCTTTTTACGCACGAACTAATCTGCGTTTGAGTTTCCATGGCTGGCATCCTCAGGATCGTCGGGGAATGCGGGTCCAGCCCCATGGCCACGGTTAATAGGAGCTGAACAAGTCGAGACATGGAATGCCATATTGAGTTTCTGATGTCAATTTTGTGTGTGGCTAACCTTGTCTGTGTATCTTTTTTGGCAATAAGAATCGTTCAACGTTTACATTCACCGTTTTTATGCTTTCAGGCATGGCAAAACAGTTATGTTAATAAGAAAATAACACAAACGTCTGAAAGCAGCAAATTTGTTGGCTGAAGTGAGGAATCGAATGCTTGAATTGAAGGAAAGGAATTAGGGGTTTGCGTAATTCGGTATACCAAATTACCGAAAATTCGGTAAAAAAACCGAAGTAACCGAAAAATTCGGTTCATAAAAAAAAAATTTGGTAAATTCGGTATACCGAATTACCGAATTTTTAGAATTAAAAAATATATTTTATTCTATTAATATTGAAAATAAAATTATAATTATATTAATTATGCGTATTAATTTAAATATTACTGAAATTTTTATTATTATTATCTAAAATTCGATAAATTGGGTAAAAACTCAATATCGAACAGAGAAATTCGAGTAAAAATGCAGTTTTTATTTTCTTGAATTCGAGTGAACGAGAAAGAGCCTCATCCTATCGCGTGGCGAGGAAAGAAGATAACCCTTGTGAGGATGAGGAAGATATTCGCGTGTCTTTTCTCATAAGAAAATCGGCAGAAAATAACAAACTGAAAATCAAAGCATTTGAGTTTGCAATACACAAATCACCTCGGAGAGAGAGACTGAGAGAGAGATTAAGCGGCCATGGCTGTCAGTAACATGATCATGGCGTCTACCAAATCCCCCTTGATGGCATCGCCGGCGGCGCCGTTTGTCCCGGTGTCATCCGCCGCACCTCAGCCTCCCACTGCCAGAATTGCGCTCCCCAAAGTAAAATTACCCGCCTTCGGGAAGCAGCTGCCGGCGCTACTCGCCACCGCAGCATCCGCCGCCACTCTGTCGTTTGCGCCGCCGACGTTGGCCGAGGAGATCGAGAAAGCTGCGCTGTTCGACTTCAACCTCACGCTCCCCATCATCGCCGCCGAGTTTCTCTTCTTGATGTTTGCCCTGGACAAGATCTACTACTCCCCGCTGGGAAAGTTCATGGACGAGAGAGACGCCGCCATCCGCGAGAAGCTCAGCAGCGTGAAGGACACCTCCACCGAGGTGAAGCAGCTCGACGATCGATCAGGCGGCGTCAGTCATGAAGGCCGCCAGGGCGGAGATATCGGCGGCGCTCAACAAGATGAAGAAGGAGACTCAGGCTGAGGTTGAGCAGAAGATCGCCGAAGGCAGGAAGAAGGTCGAGGCGGAGCTCGCCGAGGCCCTCTCTAGCTTAGAGAAGCAGAAGGAGGAGACCGTTAAGGCCCTAGATTCTCAGATTGCGGCGCTGAGCGACGAGATTGTCAAGAAAGTCTTGCCTAGTACTTAAAGATCGCAACTTTCTGCCTCCCTTGTTGCTTGACCTTCAATTTGGGATGGATTTATTTGTTTCCCTTTTGTATTTAAAGATTTTCTTTGCTGTCCATGAAGCAGTAATGTTAAAAACTCGCTGATCAGTAATGTTATCTATCACGTGTGATTCATCAGTCTTTACCTCGAATCTTCAGTTTGGTTGTTTGGATCCATGTTTCTGCGGAGGAAAGCTTCAATCTTGGATGGTGGGTTATCCATCTAGAGTTGTAACTATGCTGTCTGTCAATGTTTCTGTGACTGGTTTTTGTGGGAAGATTCTTACACCCTCTGTTTCTGCATCAGTTGATGATTTAGAGGCCTCAAATACGATAAATGATACGTCTTTGTATTTGAACTTGCAATATTCTCATGACTTAAAGTCTGCCCTGCTCAGCCAGCATTAGCTTTTGATGCAAAATATCGTTGAGCAGCAAACATGAGATTAACGAGGGCCTTATTCAAGAGTGTGTGTGTGTGTGTGTGTGTTTTGCGTACAAGAAACACGATTTATTGCAACAATAATGCAAAGACAAACACAACATACAACGGCTACAGTTTACATGGCAAACGAAGAGTTATTATGCCTTCTCCTGCCTGCCCGAATGAAACTGTAAAAGAAGTCAACAAGTAAAATATAAAGCACGCAAAATTCTAGCAAAAGTAAAACACACACAACTGTTTCGCTACGAAGCACACATCATCATTTAGGGTTCGCATTTGAAGCCAGTGGGAACAGTCTTCTGACAAGCGCTGACCAGCGCACTGAGCGCGATGGGCACGTTCAAGTTAATCCCCAGCACGTTAGCCTTGAGCGCAGTGCAGAGGCAAGCCGCCACTTCCAAGTCGGCCAAGCCCTCGAGCAGAGGGCAGCACTTGTCCCCCGACGGCGGACTGCCGAGCTGAATGTTGATGAGCCCGAGCAAGTCGGCGCAGACGCCCAGCTTCAGCGCGTCCCTTGGGCAGTAAGGGTTCACCGGGGCCACCTTAGGGGTTGGGTAGTAAGGCTTGGGCTCGCAAGTGCCGCACCCACTGGTCAATGTGGCTAAGAGGAGAGAGCTGGACGAAGATGGCTGGCGCAGCTGCTGATGATGAGGCCATGGCTTCTGATTGTAGAGATGGATGGCTATGGTATGGTGTGCCCTTTATATAAGCAGAAAAGAAATGGTTAAAAACGACTGAGGGCATAATGCAGTGGTATGACAAGACTTTACAAGCTGGAATTTTTTGTAAGCTTGCGTCTAAGTCTATAGACATTACATCTGATCTTGTCTGTCTTCTGATTAATTGTCATTATCTTCTCTGTTACGAAGAGTTTAGTTTAGGTTATGTGTAGGTTAAAACAACAGTACTTGATATTGAGAGGAGGCTCGACTAAATACGGTGATTGGTCACAAGGTTTCTCATCCTCTCATGCGACAAAGGATAAAAAAAAAATCAGTGAGGCGAAGGTTCTTCGTCTTCGTCCTCCACCACTCGAAGGAATGGTTTACGTGTTGTGTTGCGCTCCATTTGCAGGGGAAAGAAGATAGAGAATTGTATGGAGGCTCGATCGATATTATTTCTTACGTAGATTTTTGGGCCTTGAAATTAATAATAATGGACCCCTCTTCTCTCTCCTCTCCGCCATTATTGAATCGAGACAAGGGTTGGGCAGCGATTCGATTGCATGCATGTGAGTATATAGTACAGTCCAATGTCGTATTAGCTCATCGTTTTGCAGTGAGTGGAGTTGTGATATTTTATTTATTCCTTTTCCTTTTTCCCTTTTTTTCCCCCAAGAATGAGAGTCGGCCATGGATGGACTTGGGCCTTATTGCATTAATAGTTGAGTAAAATTTTATGTATATGGGTTGTCTATTCTATTTCTATAGATGTCCAGCCCAAGTCGGAACTATTTGTCCGCTTCCCAACATGCAGATGCACTGTGTGAAATCGTCTGTCCCAATAAGTGTGTTTCAATTCCTGTCCCAACATGCAGATGCAGACACACTTGTTGGGACAGACGATTTCAACCGCAGATGCATGTAGTAATACACTTGCATACTAAATTGCTCCACGAAATAAGGGGTAGACGAAAGTGATTCTCGGTATTTCCAGTCTTTATGTAGTTAAATGAAGCTAACGAGGCTTGACTCTAGTATGCTGAGTCAGTCAAAGTTCATGTGACTAGGAGGTCAGGGGTTCAAATCCTACCTCCCACATGACTTTGGAAAAGTCCTCATGGGGTTATACCCCATGACTATCGATGCTGAGATGGGCTTGGGACGTGTCCATCTGGCCCCGAGGATTACTCCCACCACTAGAGTGTGTGGCGCAAATAGCCCCCGTCCAGGTCCGTTGGCATTAAAAGAGCCCATGACTGGCAGGGGCTAGCCCATAGCCAGGCTTGTGTGGGGATACCTCGGGACAGAATATATATATATATATATAGTTAAATGAATATTTATAGGTATAATAAATGAATGCAAGCATATTAACTTGATGAAGAAAATTGAGAACGAGCCATAAATTCATTTTTCATGGAGCATTTGTAGGTGATTCATAAATCATAATCTCACTGCTTGACTAACATTGGCTGCCTGGTTGGTTAAGCTTCTACGTAAATCTTTCCTCTCATAAAGAAATATATTGTGTGATGGTAATGTGAATCGAATATTATTCTAATTTTTAATTGCTGGATAATATATATACAACCATTAATTAAAAAGAGACCATTCTCCCCTCACCTCGAAAAACCTAAAGGGGGACGCACACGTAGAAGGCCAGACCCACAAGACCACACCACACCGATCACAGAAAAAGTACGAGAATGAAACACCATCGACAGCACCAGCACGCGACTGACGCCGCCGTATCTTCGTCGGCGGAGCCCCCTTCCCCCTCGCACAGGCGGCCGACGTCGACGTCGGCGGCCGCCGAGGATCTCTCCTCATCCGGAAACAACGGCGAGTCTTCGGTGGTGGTGGAGCGGCGGGGAGATTTATCGGCCGTTTGCAAGTGGACCGTAGCCAATTTTCCCAGGGTCAAATCGCGCTCGCTATGGAGCAAGTACTTTGAGGTCGGCGGCTTCGATTGCCGTTTGCTGATATACCCTAAGGGCGACTCGCAGGCGCTCCCAGGCTACCTATCCGTTTACCTGCAGATCATGGACCCTAGGAGCTCGGCCTCTTCGAAGTGGGACTGCTTCACAAGCTATCGTCTCGCCGTGGAAAATTTGTCTGATTCCTCCAAGTCGGTTCACAGAGACAGCTGGCACAGGTTCTCGTCGAAGAAGAAATCTCACGGGTGGTGCGATTTTGCCTCCCTCAACTCTCTTGTGGACCCCTCCCAAGGTTTCTTGCATACCTCCAATGATTGCATTCTCATCACTGCTGACATATTGATTCTAGATGAGTCTTACTCCTTCTCTCGCGATAGCCATGATTTGCAGGGGGGGAATGGGGCATATGTTGGAGGCTCGGTAGGGGATGTTTATAGTGGGAAGTTCTCTTGGAAGGTTCATAACTTTTCCTTGTTTAAAGAGATGATCAAGTCTCAGAAGATAATGAGCCCGATTTTTCCAGCGGGTGAGTGTAATTTGAGGATTAGTGTGTACCAGAGTGTGGTGAATGGTGTCGAGTATTTGTCCGTGTGTCTGGAGAGTAAGGATACAGAGAAGACTCCCTCGGTTTTGGACAGGAGTTGTTGGTGTTTGTTCAGGATGTCCGTATTGAATCAGAAGCAGGGGAGTGGGTCGAATCATATTCACCGTGATAGTTATGGGAGGTTTGCGGCGGATAATAAGACAGGGGATAATACGAGTTTGGGGTGGAACGATTATATGCCGATGGCTGACTTTGTTAGGCCTGACTCTGGTTTCTTGGTGGAAGACACTGCATTCTTTAGCACGTCCTTCCATGTCATTAAGGAGTCCAGCAGTTTCATGAAGAGTGGCACTTTGTTTGGTTCGAGGAATGGGTGCAATATGAGGAAGTCGGATGGGCACATGGGGAAGTTTACATGGAGGATTGAGAATTTTACCCGGTTGAAAGATCTTCTCAAAAAAAGGAAGATCACCGGGCTTTGCATCAAAAGCAAGAGGTTCCAAGTTGGAAATCGGGATTGTCGCCTTATCATATACCCTAGAGGTATGATATCTCCAATGGGAAGGAACTCGCGGTCGTACTGGCAATGGTTATTTTCCCTTTACTTTGATTCAATTGTTGGCCATTAAAATTTTATTTGGTTGTTTCTGTGGTTGTGGTGGTTGGGCACTTTGCTCTTTTTTTTCCTTGACAGTTTTCTGTACGTATTGTTATTATTAAGACGTGTTAGACTTGTAGCATTTTGAATTTGCAAAGTTTTTTATGAGTTTGGACACATACTGTTGTAGTGCACATGCGTTTTATTTTGGAAATATGTGAGATAAAATATTTTGTTAGTGAAATTATAAATTGGTATTCCACTTGTTTTGCATACTTGCACTTGTTTATTGGCGTTGGTTATGTTAAGATTTGGGGTGATGTTGCTTTTCATTTTCTTTGCGTCTAGTAAATGATCCTCGAAGGAATTGGTATTTGGTTTTCTAAAGCAAGTCCTTTTGAGGTAAAAATGAAATGTATAAGTAATTGTCGATTGGGCTAATGGACGTTAGGCTTCTTAACGAATTTCGGAGGCATATATATTGTTGCCGTGGCCCTGCATATACGAATTCCCATCTTTGTCGATATCCATCCGTGAACCCCTGCATTTACATTTTTTAGTGCTAACTATGTAGCCTGACCCGACCATCCCGTCTTGTGTTCTGTTATCAGGGCAGTCTCAGCCTCCATGTCACCTATCAGTGTTCCTTGAAGTTACAGACTCACGAAATACTAGTAGTGATTGGAACTGTTTTGTAAGCCATCGTTTGTCAGTCGTGAACCAAAAGCTGGAAGAGAAATCTGTTATGAAGGAATCCCAGAACCGGTATTCTAAGGCTGCAAAAGATTGGGGTTGGCGCGAGTTTGTGACCCTCACAAGTCTCTTTGATCAGGATTCTGGATTTCTGGTCCAGGACTCTCTTGTCTTCTCTGCTGAGGTTCTCGTATTAAAAGAAACATCCACATTGCAGAGCTTCACTGATGTATTAGAACCTGACTCAGGAAACTCCTTTTCTGAGTTAGATAAAACTAAAAGGATTTCATTTACATGGAAAGTGGAGAACTTCTTGTCCTTCAAGGAAATAATAGAAACAAGAAAAATATTCAGCAAATTCTTTCAAGCTGGTGGATGCGAGCTTCGGATCGGTAGGTGGCTCTGAATGGGTGTTACGCATTCAGTTTCTTGCAAACAACTTCTTCTAATTCTTTCGCTGCCACTTTTCATTCTGCAGGAGTTTACGAATCATTGGACACCATATGCATCTATTTGGAGAGTGACCAATCAGTCGGCAGCGACCCTGACAAGAACTTTTGGGTGAAATACAGAATTGGTATTTTGAATCAAAAGAATCCTTCGAAAACTGTATGGAAGGCGTCTTCCATATGTACAAGGACTTGGAACAACTCAGTTCTACAATTTATGAAGGTTTCAGACATGTTAGAGGCAGATGCTGGGTTTCTGTTTCGTGACACGGTTGTGTTTGTTTGTGAAGTGTTTGATTGCTGCCCTTGGTTTGAGTTTGCTGATCTAGAGGTTGGTTTTTTGTTGCTATCTGTCTGTGTCTGCTAAACTCTTCCTGTAATTTTTTAAAATGTATCATGTCTGTTTGTTCGGTGCGTCCTAATTCTTTTGTAGTTCACTGTTAGAATTTGTAGTTGCATGCCTTACTTTTTTCTCGTTACATATGGTTATGGAATTTTATGATTTAAATTCAGTTGTTTTCTCAGGTTTTACATTCTGATGATGACCAAGGTGCTGTGTCAACTGACCCTACTGAACTCGTCGATTCCGATGAGAGCGAAGTACTAAGTGGGGATGAAGAAGATATAAATATATTCAGGAATCTTCTATCAAGGGCTGGGTTTCACCTTAAGAATGGAGATAATTCTTCTCAACCTCAGGTAACCTTAAGAAAGAAGCTTCTCATGGATACTGGGGCTATAGCTGGATTTCTGACTGGGCTCCGGGTCTATCTCGATGACCCAGCAAAATTTAAGCGCTTGCTGCTTCCTACGAAGATTTCAGGTAGGAATGATGGAGATGAGTTTAGTAAAATTGATGATTCATCCCCTAGTTTAATGAATTTGTTGATGGGAGTCAAAGCTTTACAACAAGCAATAGTTGATCTGCTCTTGGATGTAATGGTTGAGTGTTTCCAGCCTTCAGAGCAAAAATCGTGCAACGGTTTTCCTGATTTTAGTTGCAAAAGTTCAGCAGATGGCAGTAGTGCAGTTAGTCCGCTGGTGTCTGATGGCGAAGATGGAGTAACAGAAGCTTTTCAGCTTTCTGTTATTGAAAGATTAGATGTGAGAAGTGGTGGGGGTGCAAATTCTACCGCTGTACAAAGCTCTGACTTGAACGGGATCACTGCATATGCGAAACCTGTTCATGGGCAGACTATTTATCCACCACAAACTTCCGCTGCTGGTTCCTTGGAGAACTCCTCCCTTCACTCAAAGGTACTTCCTTTTGTCAATTGAACATTTACTCCATATCAATAAATATCTATCAATGCAATCTTCCTCTCAGGGTAAGTGGCCTGAGCAGTCAGAGGAGCTTCTCGGTTTGATTGTGAATTCCTTGAGAGCTCTTGAAGGTGCAATGCCTCAGGGCTGTCCAGATCCAAGAAGGCGTCCACAGAGTGCTCAAAAGATTGCTGTTGTGTTGGACAAAGCTCCTAAACATCTTCAACCAGACATAGTTTCGCTGGTTCCTAAATTGGTAGATCCGTCAGAACATTCGCTTGCTGCTTGCTCGCTTCTAAATCGGCTTCAGCAGCCTGATGCAGAGCCTTCATTGCGTTTGCCGGTGAGACAGTTTTATGGTTTATTGCGTCTTACTTTTCCCTTAATTGAATTGATAAGTTGAAGCATGTTTGTTGTCCAATCATGGGTCGAAGAATTGTAGCTTGTCACTGAGAAGTTTTGTGCCATAGGTTTTTGGTGCTCTTAGTCAATTGGAATGTACCAGTGAAGTGTGGGAGCTTGCGCTTGCCCAATCGCTGGAGCTTTTGGCTGATTTAAACGACGAACCTCTTGTGTTGATGTCAGGCTTCGTTTTTAAAGCTGCCTTGCATTGCCAACATCTTCCTGAAGCAGTAAGTTACTGATAACCAAAAATCACTCGTCGATGTGCTGAACTTTATCCAGACACACACACACACACTCAGAGATATATATCAGGCAATATGACTTTTTTCTTGGTTTCCTGCTGCAGGTGAGATCTATACGTCTCAGATTAAAGAATTTGGGGACTGAAGTATCTCCGCATGTTTTAGATCATTTAACTCATACTGTAAATACTTGTGCAGATATAGCTGAATCTATTCTTCGTGATATAGATTGTGATGGTGTCTTCGGTGATAATATCTTGCCGAAGCCCTCTTTGACTGGTCTATTTTCTGACATCTATATTCTACTGGAGATGTTATCCATACCTTCGCTTGCGGCTGGAGCTGCCCAAACATTTGAGAGAGCTGTAGCACGTGGAGCTGTATTTCCCCAGTCTGTGGCTGCTGTCTTGGAAAGAAGGCTTGCTGGGCAATATAACATTGCTCTGCAACGTGTTTCTGTTAATCTTCAGCAGAGTGATGGAATCGTAAAAGGGCAAGCCGTAGAGAAAATGTTGTCTCAAACTGATGATTTCAGTTCATTGCTCAGCCTTGCTGAAACACTGACTCCTTCCAAAGATTTGAGGGTCCAAGGATTTGTGAAGGATCTATATACGCTGTTGTTCAAGTATTTTGGCGACGAGCCTCACAGACTAACGACGCTAAAGAGGCTGGTCAATAGTGTTACTGCTATGGCTGTCTCTGGTCGTAAAACAAATGTGGATTTGGAGAGTCTGGTAAGTTTAGTTACTGAAGAGCAGGAAATAATAAGACCAGTTTTGACCATGATGCGAAAGGCCATTGAGCTTGCAAATGTTGATCGAGCAGCTCTTTGGAATCAGTTATGCACTAGTGACGATGAGATGCTTCGTATCCGTGAAGAAATAAAAGCTGAAGTTGCCGATCTTTCCAAAGAAAAAGCTGTTTTATCTCAACGGTTGGGTGAATCTGAGGCAACTAAGTGCCACCTGATGGTAAAGTCTTCCTTTATGTACATAATTAAGAAAAATGTGCATCTCAGATATCGAAACGTTTAAATTGCAGTCTGAACTGAGGGCTGAGAGGGACCGCTTTGCTCGGGAGAAAAGGGAGCTGACCGAACATAGACAAGAAGTTGAGAGTCAACTTGATTGGGCAAGGTCAGAAAGGGACGATGAAGTCAAGAAACTTGCGACTGAAAAGAAAGCTCTTCAAGACCGGCTCCACGAGGCAGAAGCTCAACTTTCCCATCTAAAATCTCGAAAGCGCGATGAAATGAAGGTCTGTTATTCTCCTGTAGCAGTTGCGTTCAACTTCAAATTTTTTTTCCAGGTTTTTTAACAAATAGTAAATAAATCTGATTATCATGTAAGTATAACCACAGAGGGTAATGAAGGAGAAAAGCGTCCTCGGCGAGAGGTTAAAGACAGCCGAAGCAGCACGCACGAGATTCGACGAAGAGTTGAAAAGATACGCCGCAGAGAATGCGACTAAGGAAGAGATTCGCCAATCCCTCGAGGACGAAGTCCGTCGTCTGACTGAGACAGTGGGGAAAACAGAAGGAGAAAAGCGTGAGAAGGAGGCTCAACTATCTCGATACGAAGCATACATTGAGGGCATGGAATCCAAGATGCAAGCTTACGAGGTATTTCATCCTTTCTTGCATCAGTAGTGCTTACAACGAAAGTTATTTAATCGTGGGCGATAATTTCGTTGCAGCAATACATACATCACCTCGAGGCCCAACTTCGAGACGAAATGTCGCGCCATGCTCCTCTGTACGGCGCTGGCTTGGAAGCTCTAACCATGAACGAGCTCGAGACGATCTCGGGAATTCACGAAGAAGGGCTTAGGCAGATTCACGCCGTCCAAAGACAGCGTAGTCGAGGGAGCCCAATGCTTACTCCACCATCTTCGCATGGTTCAATCTATTAGAATGATTATTGATTAACAAATGCTGTCTTATAATTGGTTCCTTTTTTACTTAGGAGTTATTTACTTCAACAAATATAACAACTTTGTTAGAAAAAGAAGTGATTAAACGGGGCAAATTGAAATTTTTTCGACATTGACTAACGACATTTGTAGCTGCCTGTCCGTTATTGACACGTCACAGTGTAATACGAGTTACTATATTACTATTCACTTGTAAATTGTAATAATTATATGGTGTCATTAATCACTTATAATTATATTAATCTCGCAATTGGCAGAGTTACTTACTTTTAAACTGAGTTCCTCAGAAATGTGATTTGATCGTCCCTGTCAATGTTGCTCTAGAGACGAACGGACGCACGATACGCCTAACCTGAAAATTATCACTTGAGATCATCGGAAAAACGAGAGAGAAAATCTGAAAGGAAGACTGATAGTTTGCGCTTGATGGGATTCGTCGTAGGCTACGTCCTGGGTTTTGCCTTTGGCATTGGTTTGATCGTGGGATTCGCTCGATGCCAGAATAGCAGATCTAAGGCACGCGTCGATTTGGTAATTTTGTAATCTGTTCAAAGAAGGAGAATAGATCTCGGTCACGAATGAGTTATATTTCGCCCATGCAATGCATAAATGCAAATGCAGGCAGCAGCTATTGCATCGTTAGCTAGAATGACAGTGCAAGATTCCCGGGCTCTCCTCCCCGATCGATTTTACCCGTCTTGGGTTGTCTTCTCTCAGAGACAGAAGTTGAGTAATTTTTTTCCCATTTCCCATCCAATCGCATAGCATGGCATGCCTATCTTTACATTTCACAGTTGGATTGGATGTAATAATCGGCCGTACGCGTTCTGATTAGCAATCGAATATCCATATTTTTGTTGGAAATGCAGTTGACTTGGCTCAATCTTCACCTCGACAAACTATGGCCTTACGTCGACCAGGTCCGATTCTAATCCCTCCACCGTTTCTTTTCTCTTGTTTCCCTCTGAATGATTTGCTAATTGCTTATAGGCTGCATCTGAGTTGATACGTGACTCAGTAGAGCCTATTCTCGAGCAGTACAGACCGGCGATATTGGCTTCTCTTAAGTTCTCCAAGTTAACCTTAGGCACCGTGGCTCCACAATTTACGGGTATATATATATTGGTTGAGCAGTGTTATTATCCATTGCCTTTGATATCAAATCTGCGTAGTTATAAGTAACTTGTTTTATGTGCTTCCATAGGAATTTCCATCATCGAAGGTAAGCCCGATGAGATTGTTATGGAATTGGACCTTCAGTGGGATGGAAATCCAAATATTGTACTCGATATCAAGACTAGAGTCGGCGTGGCACTGCCTATACAGGTTTGTAGCTAGCCGTGGCCGTTCAGTCCATTGCATGCATGGCAGCTATTTTTCCGGCAAAGAATCACTTGCAATTTGTTTTTCAATGTTTTCGTAGGTAAAGAACATTGGATTTACCGGGGTTTTCAGGATAATGTTCAAGCCGTTGGTCGATGAAATTCCATGTTTTGGAGCCATTTGTTACTCCCTGAGAGAAAAGGCGAGCCCTTAAACCTTCTTCATCACTCTGAGGTCCATCTGCACCAAAGTGTTAATTCATCCCTTCTGTTTACCTGCAGAAAAAGCTCGACTTGACGCTGAAAGTGATCGGAGGCGATATATCAGCAATCCCAGGAATCTCCGATGCTCTAGAGGTTTGAGTATTTTTTTAGTTATCTTCCTCTAGTTACATGGTCGGTTGTTCGTTTTCTTGTCTGTTAGTTGGTTCCTCTTTAGGACACAATAAGAGATGCTATTGAAGATTCCATTACATGGCCAGTCCGTAAGATCATTCCAATACTGCCCGGAGATTACAGGTCAACAGCCCCGCAATGATCATCGTCGTCATTGGCCTTTGCTGTCGAAATTAGCTAAAGGTTTATCCATCTTGCAGTTATCTTGAGGTGAAGCCCGTCGGAACCCTAGACGTGAAGCTCATCGAAGCCAAGGAACTAACGAACAAAGACCTAATCGGGAAATCAGACCCATTTGCAAAGCTATACGTTCGCCCTCTGCGCGACAGGACGAAAACCAGCAAGACAATTGTATGGACAAAGATCTTGAACTTAACCTTTTCTTTTCTCACTTTTCATTTCATGTTATTGCATCTCAGAACAACGACATAAACCCGATATGGAACGAGCATTTCGAGCTGGTGGTCGAAGATCCATCGACTCAACAGCTGACTATCAAAATCTACGACGACGAAGGGATTCAAGCGGCAGAACTCATCGGCTGTTGCCAGGTGGCGCTGGCCGAGCTCGAGCCGGGGAAGGTGAAGGACGTGTGGTTGAAGCTGGTCAAGGATCTGGCGATCCAAAGAGATCAGAAAAACAGAGGGAAGGTGCACTTAGAGCTGTTATACACGCCCTTGAGCAGCAACTCTGATAGTATATTCTCAGAGTACGACCCTGACTTTAGATTGACTTCCCTTGAGAAGGCCCTTAAGAGCGGAATGGATGATCCAACAGTTGTCGATTCAGACAGCAAATCAGCTTCTTCGTCTTCCTCTGCCTCGGGCCTTCAAATCATCAGAGGAGTTCTCTCTGCTACTGTGGTTTCTGCAGAGAACTTGCCCGCCGTGGACCTCATGGGAAAATCTGATCCCTTTGTCGTTCTGACGATGAAGAAGTCGGGGAAGAAGAACAAGACCAGAGTAAGCAAATCGTCGTCAGAGAATACATCCGTTCTTCGATTCGTTTATGGTTACCACGATGTTTGTTGCAGGTCTTAAACGACACCTTGAACCCAGTATGGAACCAAACGTTCGACTTTGTGGTGGAGGATGGATTGCATGAGCTGCTGATTCTTGAAGTGTACGATCACGACACGTTTGGGAAGGTAACGATATCCTTATTTCTTGAAGGTCGTTACAAGGTGTGAGCTTCAGTTGATCATCCATCGTTTTTTAGGACAAGATGGGAAGGTGCATCATGACACTGAGCAGGGCTATCGTAGAAGGCGAAGTAACAGACAGCTTCAAGATCGACGGCACTGAATCGGGGAAGTTAAACCTGCATCTCAAGTGGACGCCTCAGACGATCGTCAAGGAATGAAAATCAATTCATTCAAGCTCTACCCAAGAAGATCGATCACTTTTTGAAGCGTTTCTTGGGTTTCTTGATATTTACCTCTTTTTAGCCCAACAAATTCTTTTGGGCAACATGAAATAGTGTTGCCGTTGTTACCGCTAATTAAGTTATTCAACTTCGAATAACCGTTACTAAGGGTTTAGGGATAGGCTAAGGGATAAGGATTAAGATTAGGGTTTAGAGTTTATGAATTAGGGTCTCAGGTTTAGGAATTAGGTTTTAGGGTTTAGGGATTAGAGATTTGGGATTGTGGTTTAGTGTTTAGGGTTTATGGCTTATGTTTAGGGTCCATGGTTAGGGTTGGTGTTCAGGGTTAGTAGTCATGGTTTAGGATTTGGGATTTAGGATTTCGGGTTTAGGATTTAGGGATTATGGTTTAGAGTGTATGGATTATGAATTAGCGTGTAGTGTTTAGGGTTAGGGTTTAGGGTTTAGGTTTGGATTGGTGTTTAGGGTTTTGGGATTAGAATTTAGGGTTTAGGGTTTAGGATTAGGAATTAGAGTTTTGAGTTTAGGATTTAGGATTTAAGGTGTATGTTTATGGATTAGGCATTAGAGTTTTTGGTTTGGGTTTAGGATTTTGGGTTTTGCATTTAGGATTTATGGATTAGTCTTTAGGGTTTAGGGTTTTGAGTTTAGGGGCAGTAGGGTTTAGAAATTAGGATTTAAGTTTTAGAGTTTAGGGATTACGGGTTTAGGGTGTATAGATCGAAAAATATGATTTAGGATTAGAGTTATGTGTTTAGGGTTTATGGTTTAGAATTTAAGGTTTAGGATTTAGTGCTCGTTTGGTTCGTATGTTTATATTTAGGAGGGTTTAAATAAGTATGGGTTTATATAAAACAAAGTAATGGGTATAAATAAAATGTGTGTTTGGTTAGTGGGTTTAACTTATGTGTATATGTTTGGATAAATATGTTTTAATAAATGGGTATTTGACAAAAGTACATTTATACCCTCAGTTACTTAACATTTTTTTTCCGGAGGACGAACAAATCAGATAAGAACTGCAACGATGCACTGCTTTATCTTGATTATCAGACGCAAGAAAAGTAAAACATAGATGCTGTGAACTAATCATACAAATGCGATGCTTAGTCTCCACTTTTTGCAAATTAATAATCAACTCTACTCAATTTCAATGCTCGAGACCTGGTTGGACTGAGAAACTACTTTTGAAATTCCAGAAGTTGCCAAAAGGAAAGAAAAAAAATTAAAAATCACGTCCTTCCTCTACGATTTCTTCAGTTCTACAAATTACAATAAAATCTCCCTTTTCTTTCAATATATATTGGAATTCAAAATAATTAAAAAAATGAAGCTTCACCTTTGAACCTCTTGAGTCTTGATTGCTGCGCAACTCTCTGTGAAATAGCAAACAAAAATATATGAACAGTGAGATGTAACTGACGAAGCCGATTCCTTGCCAAAAAATAGCTTGCCGTCGTGTGTATGTTGAGGGACATTAATGTAAATTAATTAGTGGGTTTTCAATAACCCATCTCACGTATGTGTTTATTTAAACCTTCTCATGTGGGTTTAAATCTATTTTATATAAACCCATAGTTTATATATATCTATGAACCAAACATAGCAGTATACTGTAAACCCATGTTTAAAATTATTAAACACCCCAACCAAACAAGGGCTTAGGGTTTGAGTTAGGTTTTTTTGGGTTTAGGGTTTACAGTTTAGGGATTAAGGATTAGGGATTATTATTTAGGATTTAGTGTTTAGGTTTAGGATTTAGGGTTAGGGATTAGGATCTTGGGTTACGTTTAGGGTTCGGGTGGGTTTGAGTTTTTGCTTTTAGGTTTTGGATTTTGGGTTTAGGTTTAGGTTTTTGCATTATAAGTTTAGGATTTATGGTTTATTTTTAAGGTTTAAGATTTAGGGTTTAAGGTTTATGGTTTTGGAATTAGGATTTTAGAGTTTAGGATTTAGGGTTTAGGGTGATTTGCGTTTTAGGATTTTGGAATTAGGGTATAGAATTTTGGTTTAGAGTTGGGGTTTATTGAGAATATTACGAAATGATGTAATTAATCAACGAAAATTTTACCTGTAATTTTGTTGAAGACAATAACTTTTCCTTAGGGTGAGCTTTTTCAGATTCGCCTACCCAACCCGACCCGTTAGAATTTTCCCCGATCGGATGGAAAATCAGGTTAGAAGTCGGGTATCGGGTTTAACCCCGACCCGATATAGATTATCGTCTGACCCAACTAATAAAATAAAAAAATATAAACTTGGGATACGGTTTGGTCCGACAAAAGAAATATAAAAAGTTAGGGCTGCTGCAACTCATAAAAAGAAAAATATATAAAAACTATTACACACACGACATGCACATGACACAGTCAACCTAGCCCACCGGCACCCCCGCCCAGCCGCCTCCTCATAGGCCGTCGCCATCCAATCTAATTGTCCTCGTCAATTTAAATTTAATGTATGATTTTTGTAACAAACACTAATCTGACCGGCGAGTACTGACGGGTTTCGGGTACCCGATCATCTGGTACCCGCATTTGATCGGGTCGGGATCGGATAGCAACATAACTACACAATGTAATCGGGTACTTGACCCGAAAAAACTCAAACTTCGAAAACCCGATCCGATCCCACCCCTACTTTTGCCAATGCTGCAGTTTGAAACAAAAACAACATTAACTATGTTTTGACCGCATATATATATATATATATATATATAATGTTATACTCCTCTCGTTCCTTAATGCATTTCGTTTTAGAATTATTTTTAAATACATGTCGTTAAACAATATTGATTATTTCCAATTTTCCCATTTATCTTTAATAGAAATGTTAAATTAAATCAGTCAACATAATTAATTAAGGGTATAATGAAAATTTTACTTTATTTCTTAATATGCGCATAAATATCCTTAAACGACAGTATATTAAGGATTAGAGGGAGTCAATTTACCTTTACAATTTACATTATATTTTTCACAAGGCCAAATCCCATGTTAGGCCATTATTATTTTAGGTCGCTAAGTATACATGTTTTCGTTTTTGGGTCATTATGTTTGATAATTGTAAAAGTAGGTCGGTAACTATATATGTCAAAACAAATTTGGGTCACCCTTTCATTTTTGGGTCACTAAGTATACATGTTTTCGATTTTGGGGTCACTATGTTTTTATGAATGCGAAAATGGATTTAATCTAGCGACCCAAAAACTTAAAACACATATACTTAGTGACCCAAAATTGAAAACACATATATTTAGTGACCCAAAAATGAGAGTATGACCCGAATTTATTTTAACATACATAGTTGGTGGACCTATTTTTGCAATTATCAAACATAGTGACCCAAAAAAGAAAACATGTGAACTTAATGACCTAAAATTATATTTGGCCCCCATGTTATTGCTTTGACACGAATTCCTTGACAGAAGCCCACGATGGTGGTCTTTCAGAGAAGCGTGCCCTCTCTAATTTCGAAACACCTCGATATAAAATAAATAAATATGCTATTTGATGGCTATCTTCTTTTGTAGGCCGAATCTCACTAGTGGGCCATGTGAGCCCATCATAACTGACCTCAATCGGAAGCTCAGCCCATATGCTTGAAACTCGCACCTTTAATGCAAGGCCCATCTTAATCTTCCTATCCATTTCCTTTTAGGCTTACGTCGACGCTCTTTGGGACTCCCGGCAAATAAGGCATTAGGGTAAATGGGATTTGCTTGAATTTTTCAATTTTAATAACCGTTTTCACTTCAATCTTACTCGCTCTGTCTGGCTGATATCGTTTGTCCTGTAGCGTAAGAACGTTAATTCTACCTGCGACCTAACCAACTACTTGGTGACACGCCATTTCTTCGGTCTCCCTCTTTTCGAATTTCCTCGTTCTGTCGGTTGAGGTCGTAAAAATCCAACCTTTTGGTGGTGGGGCAATAACCTAGGTTGACAATTTTTCTCAGAATCGGATCCTCGTTGGTTGGAAATCCAGCCTCTTCTCATCCGAGTTCTTTCTTCCTCATGGGTTGGAGATACAAAGCCGGCCTGCTGCTAATTGCAGCTGTGGTCATCATTTGGGTTACGTCTGCAGAGGTTACGCAGGTTCTCTCTCTCTATCTCTCGTGCTTTTTTTTTTTTGCTTTTGATAGCGAGTTTAAGGCTAGCTTCGATCTAGTTTTCTCTTATGATGTGCGGACAAATTTCTGCCTTTGGCTTGTAGTGGATCGTTCTTTCTCACTGTTATTCTGTTTGTCTGGTTTCGTCGATCTTTCTGAGAGCTGAATTTGCGTATTATTATCTTTGCACTTCATCTTATGCCAGAAGAGAGGCATAACCATCCCTGTCAGAACTCTTATCTGTTCATTACATCTGTGATCTCTGCCCCTAACAGAAACACAACCAATTATGTTTTCTGCGTTATTATACAGATACGTTGTATGGCGATTTAAGCTCACTGTATTAATAAGATTGAGTCTGACCAAGTGCACTTCTTCTTTTTACCTGTGGGGCGTAATATTTCGAGCAGGACATTTTCACGGACTATAAACAACCGTTTGCAGTGACATATCTGGGAGCTTCTCTAATGGTGATTTATCTACCTATAGCCTTCGTTAAAGATTTGATATATAGTTGTCTGAGGGCTCGTTCGAGAAAAAGTGGCCAAGATTTGGACGGCGACTCGTGCCCTGGAATAGCCTCTACGTTAGAGTACGCCCCGAAAATCTTCGAAATCGAAAGCCAGGGATCCTTGAACAAAAAGGACAGCGAATTAGAGCTCTCAGCACTCGACGAAGAGAAGCCTTTGGTTTCAAAGCATTCAAATGATCCCAGGAACAGCAGACATGCGAATAATAGTGTCACTACCAAGGAGATCGCCACGTATGGATTCTACATTGCCCCTCTTTGGTTTATTACAGAGGTAATACATGTCGTTGTTCCAACCTGAATAACAGCTATTTGCTTCCATTTTATGAGTATCCGACGACTTGATTTTCGGTTTTCGAGCAACGCCCTTCTTCACATCCTTCTTCAGTATTTTTCAAATGCTGCTTTGGCACGTACGAGTGTTGCAAGTACGACGGTTCTATCTTCGACCTCGGGACTGTTCACTCTTTTTATCGGTGCATTTCTGGGCCAAGATTCTTTAAACGCGGCCAAGGTAATCGCCGTGTTTGTTAGCATAGGCGGTGTAATTATGACAACACTTGGGAAAACATGGGCTGCTGATGATGCACAGCTGAGTACTTCGTCGTAAGTGTTTCTCCTTGCGTTTCCTCAGACATCCCATTTTTCTATTCGTTCTTTCTATTACATGATATTCAGGAAACTGAGGTAACTGCTCAACTATTTGTTTCTTACATCTAAAGCAGCAAGCGCTCTCTCGTCGGCGATCTATTCGGGCTTTTATCAGCCATGACATACGGATTATTTACAGGTGAGTGCTCTCAGTTCAAGCTCATTAATGTATATTAAGGGCCAAGGGGCGGAATCAGCTGAACGCTCTTATTTTAAAATGCAGTGCTTCTCAAGAAGTTTTCTGGCGAGGAAGGAGAGAGAGTCGACGTACAGAAGCTGTTCGGTTACATAGGACTTTTTACGCTCGTAGCACTTTGGTGGCTCGGTAAGAAAATTCATTAGCATTCGTTGCGCTCAGTCGACTGAAGCCTTCAATCGATAAAAAAGTTTCTCCTTTTCCTCGACATCAGTGTGGCCGCTGACAGCCTTAGGCATAGAACCAAAGTTCACAGTTCCTCACTCTGCAAAGATGGACGAGGTTGTGATAGCCAATGGACTCGTCGGAAGCGTTCTTTCAGATTATTTCTGGTACGTAAAAAAACTTGAATATCGAAATCGAACCGTTCTGTAATTCCCGACTGAGCCCAATTTGTTCACTATTCGTAGGGCACTGTGTGTGGTTTGGACAACGCCTTTGGTGGCCACGTTGGGCATGTCCCTAACCATCCCCCTAGCCATGGTTGCTGATATGGTGATTCACGGCCGCCATTACTCAGCCATCTATATTCTTGGCTCAGTTCAGGTAATAATAATTATAAACTGCGAGGACGTTTGAGATCGTTTCCACACACAAGACACACATTTGGAGGTGTTTTGAATATTTTTTTTTTTCGGGTTGGCGGTGCAGGTGTTTGCGGGATTTGTAATAGCGAATCTTTCCGATAGGCTTCAGAAGAGAATGGGCCTCGGTTTGTAGCATTCTTTTCGGCTTTCTTGATTGTCTGTGTAAACATTTGGTGCTAACTTGATTAAGACGAATGAATGTCTTCTTCCTCTTATACTGTGTTGTAATATCTACTGCAGTGTAACAACCGACGAACTTTATATTTGTTTGCTCTCAGAGCAACGATTCTTTTGTTAACTGACTTGTGCCCATCGTGTTGTAACCATATTTTTGAATGAGGGGAAAAAGAAAGAATAAGGGAATTGCTTGCAAATTATACAAAGGGCGGGTCGGGTCGGGTCGTCGTGGATATATATTTTTTGGGTTAAGGAGGCAAATTTAGTTACTATTTCTTCTTGTCATTCACAAATCGCAAGCCTATCGATCGACGGCCGCTTTCTTTCGCATCCTCGCTGAAACGGAAATCAGAGCATGATGGCAGCTCATCAGCCATACGTATTGCTCGCGTTGATCTTACTTCTCTTGCCGTCGGCATACGCGATCTCCAATGGGTGAGCTATTCCTTTTCAGTCCTTTTTTTTCCCTTCGCGGAATTGCTTTTTGCTATATTCGATGAGCTGGGCGTTGGTTAAGTTTGGTGCTGAAAATTTTAGGGATTATTATTGCAGACATACTGAGGGATATAGTATAAACGGCAAAGTCAGGTTTCCAGGTACGAATTTTCCCTCATTTCTTCGTTGTGACATCAGTTCTTCCTCTTGCTAGGTTTTGGTGAGATTTGAGGCTGAGTGATGTTAAAGTACAAAGCGCAAGTGCCGTATGGATTTGAGAATAGCAATTACTAGCAATTGATAGAAATGATTTTTCTGCTTTTGATGCTCGAATTGGGCATGTCATGTTCATGGAAGAAGTGATTAATATGGTGGTGGGACTTACTGTAAATGGATAAAACTAATCAAAATACGCTCATCTAGATTCAATTGCTATAAATTTGGAATCCATTTCATTTTGCTAAAAAAAATTTCTTCTAACTACTGTGCTTGTGTTCCTAAGGTGCTAGTACAGCTGGATTTGCTCTCCCAGCCAAAGTGTCGGACGTGAAAGTAGTGCTTAATGGCGGGGAAAGAGTTACCTTCCTGAGACCTGATGGATATTTTTCATTGTATCCCCTGCGAAACATTGAGATCTCTCAGTGATCTACTAATATGAAGAATATATCATTACTGTTTTTTGACTTTGTGGTGGAATGTTCATTCTTTAACCATATTTCTAGCCATAATGTTCCTGCAGGAACTCACCTTATCGAAGTGGATGCTATTGGATATTTCTTCTCTCCTGTGAGATTTTTTTTTTTTTTTTTTTTTCTCTTAGATTATATTTCATATCACTGTGCATTATGAACCAGACAATAATTTCCCCTCGTTTCGTTAGGTTCGTATTGATGTTAGTGCTAGAAACCCAGGTAAGGTCCAGGCAGCTCTAACGGAGAACAGAAGAGTTTTGACCGAGCTTGTTTTGGAACCCATGAGGGAGGAACAATATTATGAGGTTAGTGGTTCGTCCCAAACCCCAGAAATTAATCCAACATCTAATGCCATTGGTTCCTGAAAGAGGTGTTAATTGTCAGATAAGAGAGCCATTCTCCGCAATGTCGATTGTGAAGAGCCCCATGGGTCTGATGATCGGGTTCATGGTACTGGTGGTGTTTGTGATGCCCAAACTAGTCGGTAAGTTGTTTAAAAGTCGTTTTGATGTCGCTCTGTCCAACGCAGAAACACATAGGTAGTAAGAAATCATTTCTTGGAAGTTGAAATGAAATCATCGCATCGATGGGTAGCCCTTCACTTCCCCAGCAGTTCGTATCAGTAATGAAAACGCTAAGTTTCATTTTTCTTTTCGTCGAGCAGATCCTGAAGAATTAAAGCGAGCTCAAGAGGAAATGGGAAACCAAGGCGGCGTCCCCTCACTCGCAAACTTGTTGGGCGGAGGAGCACAGAGACCAAACTAGTCCAATCATCCATGACATGATCAAAGTGCGCCCTTTCTTTATTTTCCGTAGCATAACGACCACTTATCTGGTTTTCTTTATATCAACAATTCAAGAACATGATGGACAAGAGATCTCTGTTTATGACTAAACGGTTGAGTATCAATTTGTCTTCATCCTTGCAATGTTATATTTGATAAGGATTGTTTCTCTTCACCGTGAGAGCTTTCCAATGGCAATTGCCGATAATAGTTCGATAGCAGCTAAGCTTTGTAGCATATTGAATGATTAGACTACGTATGTGTATATGTGTATGATCATATGCAGACGAAAATGGTCCGGCTAAATCTTGGTCCGATGAATACGGACAGCTCGATAACAGCTCATGGCCAGCTTAGTTTTCAATCTTTATTATTATTGATGGACGACAAATGCCTACGAAAGGAGATGGAGAGTGATGAGTTGTCGAAAAACACATCATGTTATTTGGCTTATTGGTCTCCCTCCGAAACTACCAGAGGATGCTAAGGCAGTGAGGAAGCAATGATCATAATTCATACAATGTAATTTTCTTTTTCTTCGGGCAAAGAAAGATAGGATAGGAAATATGTGTCATTTAATGTGGGAAAAGCCATAAATAGTCAATACACGTAATTGTAAAGTAGGCGGTTTTAAATTTTACAACGTCTATTCTTGGCTTTATCTTTCAACCAAAGGCTGGTGTATGTGGGGTTGGACAAGGAAGTGGGAGAGAATAGGAGATTGATTAGTTGACAATTATTATTGTTCCAGAACTTCAAATACACGCATCCCTTCCTTCCCCTTGCTACTATTCTATTTACGAATTCGTCAATATTCTATTCTATGCTTATAGTATCTGTGTAATAATTTCATAATTTTAAAATTTGATGAGGTCAACAGTAGCTGAAATCCTTGAATCAAGATAACGTGTCACTTGGCAGCCCCATGTCTCGCGCCGTTGATCCAAACGGCTGATTCGCATTTCCAACCGTTGGATCGCACAACCGCATCTATCCTATACTCCACTGGGCCCCACACCTCCCCACCAAAAACAAGCCCTTTTCTGTAATCCCCAATATGCCCTTCACTCCCCATATCCACTCATAAACTAGCAGCATATTTACGAAGTTTGCCACTCGTTTCCCCTCCCTATAAATTAAGCCTTCCACACCAGCTAGGTTTGCCGAAATGAAGAGCCAAAGGGCCCTTTAAGAAAATAATAAAAAAAAAAACAATTCCTATATTTTCACTTGCCTTTCTCTCCACTCTTCCTTTCACCTGAAGAAGTAATTCAATTCTCAGATTCCATGGCTGCATCTTCTAGAAGATCCGCCGCGCCGGTCATGTCCGGCGCGTCGGGTTTCCATAGATCCGGTCCGGTTATGCGTAACTCGCCGATGATGCCGTCAGATCCGGCCCCCTTCACGTCGTCGTCGTCCTTTGCCTCGTCCACCAGCTTCTACTCCTCCTCACCGTCGTCGGGTTTCTTCAACCAGCGTCGATCGGCGTCTCCCACGCGCGTGAGTCTGCACGCGCTGTCCCCTCCTCCGCCGTCGCCGTCCGTTCGATTCTCAATCGGCAGATCCTTATCTCCCCAACGCACTATATCGGCGGCGCCGCGAAATCAGGTGCTGCACAGGAGCAGCGGCCGGCCGGCACCAGGCGCCGGCGGAATACCGAAGAGGACGTGCCTATGCTCGCCGACGACGCATCCAGGTTCGTTTAGGTGTGCTATGCATAAGAACAGCGCCGGAGGCGCGCGACAGTCGCTGATGCCTTACTCACCTAGCCGACTTAACATGAGGAGATCGGCGATGACCAACTCACTGGTGCGTATCGGAACCGTCGAAGGAGATCTGGTGAAGCGAGCTCTAGCTGCTCTGATTCGTCCATCATCGCATCAGCAGCGACGCCGAGGCGACTTCCAGCCTCGGCCGAGCCGTCTCTCGGCCATGTCCACCGCAGATGACTTGTGATTCCGTTAACACATGAGGTTTGGTTGTTTTTTTATTTCAAAGGATGAATCCATGTGTTGGAGCGGCCTTCGGACAATCGTGAGTCAGATCTCCGGCGTTTTTTTGGTATACCGGCGAGTCACCGTAATCGATTTTCGAGTCTCTTTCTTTTGTACATATACCTTATATGTGATGACGAGCCTATTGCAAGTATCAAAGACATATTGGAGACTTTTTCACCACCATCGCATCGTAATCTTAACTATGAATGATACGAATCACAAAACAAACAAAAATGTTTCAACAGCCAAAAGTTAATTGTTCTGTGTTCTGTGTGTTTGTTTGTTTATCGTCCATTACGTTCGATCATTCGTTTTGTTTTCTGTTTGCAGTGATTTCTCCGTATGCTCCGTTCATTGGTCCGTGACGTCTCCGTTTGCCGTGGCTTCTTCGTCTTCTCCATTTTCAGGTTATTTTTTTGTATCGGTTCTTTTCGAATTTCCCCGTTAATTTTTCCAAATTACAAATTATTCTTGAGATTTGGTCCGAGTTGCTGCAGATATGGTGTCCAATTATCTCTTAAATCCGTGGCTTTGGGAAAAGTGATCTCTTCCTTTAACCCTAGCACTGAGGAAAGCGGACAAGACAAGGACACAATGACCAGGAAAAATTGGAAGAGAAAGGAAATGAGAACTGGATTGGAATAAACCTTGCTAAATGAAATTGATAAAAAAATTGATTTGGTAAAAGAAAATTATGAAAAAAGAAATTACTGAAAAGGAGTGTGGTGTAATCTAAGTAAGAAGTTGGTTACGAAGGGGATCATAGGAATAACGTGACGAACAGAGGGATGATGGATGGGTGATAATTACGATCACGAGGAAAAGTGAAGTGTTGTAGAAGGGAGAATGTTGTTGATGTCGACATTGAGCTTGAGAGCTTCCTTTACCTTTAATTACGGTGTCTGAATTAATATCAGAGGGATCGATCAGCAAATTACGAGGATGATCATTAATCTCTACTCTTGAGACATATGAATGTATAGGATAAGATAGGATGGTGGTGGGGCTTCGGCATGTGGGTAGGGGCACTTCCCACTCCCAGCTAGTCGACACTAATCCTCGTAAACATTTGAGAACGACAACTAAGTTTTGGTGGGTGAATTAGTGGTGGGCCATATTTTATCTTTGATCTGTTTGAGGTGAAGTTCTTGCTGGGAAACGTAGCGATGGTGATCTTCAATGATGGATTTTCCAGACGAGACAATCGCTTGCTACAAACTTGCGTATAATATTGTGGGTTTTCTGCCAAAATGTTCATAATAAATTACGAAATATCTAGGAGCCACCCTGTTGTGATATAGAATAATGAAATGAAAAATCAACATAGTAATCTTGCCAGCTGTCATCGGGGCCAACATAAAAAAGTTGATCAGTAAGGGGGGATAGTAATTAGTTGACAAATTTTGTGCCCTGGATATTTCTTCAAGTTAATATGTTACTAAGACACCTTTGACTTTCCCTTATGGCTATCGCTTTAAGCCGTTGATTTCACGCTTTTGCTTATAATTTAATGCTTAACGAGCATTATTGCCCGTCTTCTTAGTCTCCGTCGATTAATCCCGTGCATCAAATTTCCCACAGACGAAGAAAGCGTATGGTCGTCGTCTTCAACATTGGAATATAGTTTCAGTGCAAATGAGAACCTAATATGCATGACATATGCTTCTATAGGCTTACCTATAGAAAGCGTATGGTCGTCTTCAATAGGCTCTAACGAAAGATCATAGTTTTGGTTGGATTACCTAATATGCATGACATATGCGGTGATCTTGTTAACGCAGGTCTGCTTATGCTGTTGCGGCAGAGTTACCATGGTGTTGGGAACATCTCATACAAGGAATTATGATTCTAAGTATCTTACTTCTTGAAAGCAACACCTGTATAGCTACACTTTAGGCAAAAACATCGGACTTTGTTATCTTCATATAGTGTGAGTTAATTACAAAATGTAGGCACTTTTTCAAACTTAAATTTTAAAAATAGGCACTATGTGTATTGTATTGCGAAAATAAGTATTCTTTTATGTTATTTTCTTTTTGTGAATCAATATTATTATTTGCTCAAATTTACTACAAAAATAGGCACTTTTTAATTTATTTTTATATGAATTAATTTGACAATATACACAATTAAAGAAGGTAATACAATTGAATTATGATTCATAAAATGAAGAAAAATAAACATACGATTCACGCAAACAAATGAAATCTAGTGCACAACCGGAAAAGGGAACATAGTAATCACCACTAATTTTCCTCCATTTTTAGAAGTATTTTTTTGCTTGCACAGTTTTTGTCATGAACAGGTAAAACATGCACTGAACCAACTAAAAAAGCAAATCGGCGAAGCGAAAAAAATTGTATATCGACGTGGTTCAAACTTATTGCTTGCTAATTAAAAATATGATATTTTACTTATTTTATTTATTTAGTAATGAAAAATCGTATATATTACTATGTAAAATAAGAACATTAATAAGGTGTCTATGAAAAATCGTATATATTATTATGAAAAATCGTATTTATTTAGTTTCGGAAACTTTTTGCTATAAAATTAGAAGAAACCAAACACCGAATTGAAAAAACCCGATTCCGTAATCGAGATAAACGATTACTAGTTCGGTTTGATTCAATTTGAGAAGAACACATTAAATTTAAAGTATATCAGGAATATATTACCAATAAAAAATTATGAAAAGAAATAATAAATAAAGTGTGACTAGTTTGTAATGGTTAACACATAGTGTCTATATTTGTAAATGAATATTAAAAAGGTGTCTATAAACGTAAAACATCCATATAGTGTGGCAGTGGCACACACAATAAATATTCGAATAAGGAGAAGAAATTTACGCGGAAGGATAAAATTCCACTACACATGTGGTCGTATTGTAAAATACACATGAATTTTTTAAGATTTCTAAAAACATGGCATCTTATCCCATCCATATGCACCAAGAATGCGTTAAACGCTAGTTCTTACAATTAATGTTTTACAACATGTATTGTGTAAGGTGTCGTGTTTTAGTTTCGATATTTCATAATATAAATTGTGTATTGTATTGCGCTAATATTTTGAGCAAGCCAAAATAGGAAATAATAACAACATAAATTATTAGAAATCGAGAGGTCCTTCCTATAACTAATTAGTAATAGGAGGAGAAGGCCTCTTATATATATAGCGGATAGAAGAGCTTGAATTAGTCGGCGTGCGACAAAGCTCAAATTATAATCTCAACAAAAATAAATAAACCATTTTTCATGCAAACAAACCCTTGAAAAAAGAAATAACATTAAAAAACTAATTTTACTTATATATATCAAAGGATCAGCTCCTGCATCAAGATATCATACATACCTGGTTAAGTCTCATTAGATATATAGATTTTGTGATCTATTAGTATATACTTGTTTTTAAGGATGTATTTGTAAATGTATGTATTAAGTCGGTATATGACTGCGTGTATATATATTACAGATGTGATCAATGATAATGTATGGTTATTCTCTGAAAGGCGGAATCCTTAAAGCTTTCACAGATATCTGTTCATCCTTCATGATATGGTATCAGCAACTCTGAATTTTTCTTCTGATTTTCAAATCTCTGTTTTTGAAGAACAAGATCGCGCAAAAACCCTGAATCAAGATCAATCATCCTCTGAATTCAAGATCCATTTTTCTCAGCGCAAGGTCAATCATATTCAGAATTCAAGTATGCGCAATCTGTGAATTCCATATAAATAGCTTCAATGGCATCTAATCAAGAGATGGAAAAGACAATTTCGACCTCAGTGAAACAATCTTCAGAATCGGTTCTTGACGATCAGTTGCACCCTTTCTATCTCCATCATACATATAGTCCTGGCTTGGTCCTCGTTCATCAATCCCTACCTAACAGGGGATAACTATGCATCTTGGAGTCGATCGATGGCCGTCGCTCTTTCGGTCAAGAATAAGAAGGGCTTCGTTGATGGATCGATCAAAAACCTGAAGAAAAGGATACCAAACTCTTGCTAGACTGGAAAAGGAATAATGACATGGTCATTTCATGTATCCTCAATTCTTCAAAAGAAATTTCAGCGAGCATCATCTATTCAGAATCAGCATGACATGTATGGGTGGATCTTCGAGAACCGTTCCAAGAAAGTAATGGACCGCGCTTTTATCAACTACAAAGAGATCTGCTCATCATTCGTGATAATATATCCAACTTTAATATCATGTTATTATAATGCAATCTTATTTATAAAATTATATATTATTATTTAAAATGATTTACAGAATTAAGCAAACATTAATGAAAAAGCTTAAAATAATAAAATATAAAAAATAATAAAAAGTAAAAATTCTATTTTTTAACTCAACACGTTTTGTACAAAATTTTAGGCCATATCGCAACATGACGCTTTTTAAAACAATGCTTGTAATATATAACAAAAATATGTAAGAGCACTTTAAAATTAGAGGTCTTTCCACATAAATAACCATTTGCATAAAAATTTATAATTAGTACCCTTTCAGTATTTTTTTATATGTAGGTACCTAACAGATAAATTTTTTGCACATAGGTATCCGATCCGCCGCAGGTATGTCATAACACATTTAGATACCCTATAGCACCGCATTTTGGTACGTACAGTGAGATATATAACACGCTAATGTACCATATAGAAACCGTATATGGTCGTGACGTGGTACGCAATACACACATAAAAATGTACGACAAGACTGAGAAAATTGATACAACAGTAAAATGGATACCTATCGGTAAAAATTTATGACATAAGTAATGATTTGTAGTATGTAATTGGGTATTTTTTTTTTTTTTTTTTTTTTTTTTTTTTTTTTTTTATAGATGTCACTTAAAATTACAAGAACTGCCAAATGGGGTATCTGAATAGTTCTTTTAGAAGGTTTTGTAGCCGCGATCCCCCCCTGTAATAAAATAGGGTTCTTGACTTTAGTCCAACTATGACTGACGTCCAACGAATATAAATAGGAGAGCGGTCGGAGTCTGATTTGCTTTTCAGTGTCTCGGTGATTTTCAGTTATCGCAACAAAGCAACGGCGGTCAATTCTGTCTTGCGAATCAAATTTGCGCGCACCGTGGCCTGGTAGTAGATCCCTAAATTCACCATTTTTCGCCCCTCATTTCAATTGCCGTCTGAAGGATGGGTTATTACTGCTCGATTGCGAATTTTATGCGTCTAATGCATGTTTATTTGTTTCGGATGAGTGCAGAAGATGTCAAGCTTAGTCGAGCGGCTTCGCGATCGATCAGATCGGAGGCCTGTTTATAACCTAGACGAATCAGACGAGGAAGCTGATCTTGTACACAAGAAACCAGGTTCGGGTCCTTCGGGCAAGTTGGAGATAGTTGAACGCCCTGATGCGGTAATCTCTTCAGTTTTTGCGCCTTTTTCTGTTATTTCTTAATCTTAAAGTATTTATATCTGTCTGTTACTTATATCATGTTAATAGAAAGAAGGTTTGTGCCAAGCCTGTGGAGAAGCAGATAATCTTTTGCAGTGCGAAACATGCACTTACGCCTACCATCCCAAGTGTTTGCTTCCACCGCTGAGGGGTCCTCTTCCTGGGAATTGGAGATGTCCTGAATGTGTATGCTTCTTTCATTCTGCTACTTGATATCCATATGATGTGGGTTTTTGCACCCTAATCTGGGGTAGTGCGCTTTGACAGGTTGGTTATCTCATTGAGCTTGATAAAGTACTTGACTTTGAGTTGCGGCCTAGCGCCGCAAGTGACAGTGATGCACCGAAGCTGGGATCAAATCAGGTTCTCGCGAAACAGTATTTGGTCAAGTGGAAAGGACTATCTTACCTACACTGCACATGGTAAATTCGGCCAAACTCACTCTACTCTTATGTCAGTGAGATAACCATGTTCTAATTAAGTGCTATCTAATTGTGAAATTTGTCTCTAGGGCTGCTATGGTAACCGTGAAAATTATGAACTATATTTCAATAATTTGTAGTGGCTAAATTTCCTCTTTATTGATGGCGCATAGAATTCCATCTGTTACTTTGGCATTCACCATTCTTTATGGGCCAAATGAGGTCTCCCCTATATATGTATTTTAACGCATTGTGATAGTACTGTATTGTGTTATTCTCATCTTTCACTGTAATTGCTTAATCTATTTGCGCTTTTGATCGATGTTTCAGGGTCCCTGAGTCGTATTTTGTCAAAGCATATAAATGGAATCCTCGTTTAAGAACAAAAGTAAAAAAGTTCCATGAGTTAATCTCTTCAAATAACCAGGAGGATGAATATGTTGCCATCAGACCTGATTGGACCACCGTTGACCGAATCATTGCTAGCAGGTTGTATTAACTCCTTGTCGTCCCCATAGATAGCTATGGTTCTCACTCCACAATTTGCATAATCGAATTATTGTCTTTGACTTGAGAAATTCTAGGCATTGTTATCACCTGTGATGATGGAAGTCATTACTTATTGCCACCTCTTAATTGTTCTACATTTTAGAGACGCTGCGGACGGAAAAGAATATCTTGTGAAATGGAAAGACCTTCAGTATGATGAATGTTCCTGGGAGTCGGAAGCAGATATTATTTCCTTCCACAAAGAGGTGGAATTGTTCAACAAATTGCAGTCTCGACGCGACAGAATCTCCGTGGATAATCCAAAAAGAAATCTACATGATGTCATGGAATCAAGTAAAAAACAGGAGTTTCAACATTATGAGAGCAGCCCTGATTTCCTTTCTGGAGGTACAATTTATTTCTTCAGCTGGTTATTCTTAAATTTTCCTCCACTCCAACAAATCTCTTCTTTTTATTGGACTCTATAACTTTCCAACACCAGATTCGCTGTTGCATCCGTATCAGCTGGAAGGCTTGAATTTTTTGCGTTTTGCTTGGTCAAAACAGACACATGTCATACTTGCTGATGAGATGGGACTTGGTATGATTCTGTTTTGCCTCGGCTTCCACCTTTCTTCCTTGGTCAAAACAGGAATTGTTTTCCATATATTGAAAATGCATTTGTGTAGGCAAGACGATCCAGAGCATCGCTTTTTTAGCATCTCTTTTCGAAGAGAATATTTATCCTCATCTTGTGGTTGCCCCCCTTTCAACATTGAGGAACTGGGAGCGTGAATTTGCCTTATGGGCTCCTCATATGAATGTTGTAAGTACTCCGATTCTGATGTTAACGCTATTCGTTAGTCCTCAAATGAGCCGATGCATGGCCATATCAGATCTGCCTCTTGATGAAAATTTAACTTCTACAGGTGATGTATGTTGGCACTTCTCAAGCCCGCAATGTGATAAGAGAATACGAGTTTTACTATCCCAAAAGTCAGAAGAAGAGCAAAAAAAAGAGAACTGCGCAAGTTCTCACTGACAACAAACAAAATAGGATTAAGTTTGACGTTCTTTTAACTTCATATGAAATGATCAATATGGATACATCAGCACTGAAATCCATAAGATGGGAAAGCATGGTGAATTGGCATTTATTTCGACTTTACCTTGAGTCCTCTGGTAGCTTTGTTCGTAAACTTTGCTTGCTTTATGTAGATTGTTGATGAAGGCCATCGTCTTAAAAATAAGGATTCAAAATTATTTTCTTCGTTGAAGCAGTATTCGAGCAGACATCGTGTTCTACTGACTGGTACTCCTCTTCAGGTATGTCTTTTAGTTTCATCGTGCTCATAGACTGGCTTGAGGACCATCTCTGGTTATTGTTGCGATTGCGAATTTTAGAGTACGAAACCAGCTGCCATCTTGTTTTACCTCAAGATATAATGAAGTTTTCTTAACATATTTGCAGAACAACTTGGACGAGCTTTTCATGCTGATGCATTTCCTGGATGCAGGGAAGGTCAGTGCCTTGCATATTAATAACTTATATACATAAATATCCGCAAAAATTCATGCCCGTTCTGATGCTAAGTTTCCTTTTCAGTTTGGAAGTTTAGAGGATTTTCAAGAAGAGTTCAAGGATATCAACCAGGAGGAACAAGTTTCTAGGCTCCATAAGATGTTGGCTCCACATCTCTTAAGAAGTACGAAGAAACCGATTACGCATTTTAGTTGCAATATACTGATCTTGAGACAATTCTTAATGATGCCTTTCTAGTCTATCTTGTGCTGTACCGAGAGCAACATAATCTTTTTTCTGTGGGTAGTAAGTTTTGCACACCAAAGGTGTGGATGTGGTTGGTGACACCTGACCTGACTATGTCACTCTTCCTTGATTAAGACAGTAAATTTAAAAAAAGAATCTTTGTGTAACCCAGTAAGAGCCGTGTGATTTAACGATGTTAAGGTTTATTTCTCCTAAAGTGATATTTTTTCAACTTTATAAAAACTGCCGAAATGATTTGTCTTTTGACATGCAGGACTGAAGAAAGACGTCAATATAAAACTACCTCCTAAAAGAGAACTAATGGTTCGCATTGAATTGAGTAGCAAGCAGAAAGAGTACTACAAAGCAATTTTGACTCGTAATTATCAGATATTAACTCGCAAAAGTGGTGCCCAGGTTAGTCCTTTTTGGTACCATCATTTTCTGTGAGGTGAAACTTTGTTTCTGACCTTTTTATTGCTAGATATCACTCATGAATGTTGTGATGGAACTCCGAAAGCTGTGCTGTCATCCTTTTATGTTGGAAGGCGTTGAACCAGAAGATTCTGATGAATTTCACAAGTAACTTAAACATGTTTATTCTCTCCCTAACTGTAACCATTATGTTAATTTAAGAAATTTTTGGTTTTGCACAATCGTTCGTTGTTACCGGTGGGATTATGTTAAATGAAATAACGATATGCCTTGCTCTCATATGTACTCTTCTTAGTAATTAACACTAGCGTCTCTCTCATTTCATGTTCAGTTGTCAAGATTTTTTTATATGTATGACAGGCAACTGCTGGAAACATCTGGAAAGCTACAACTCCTGGACAAGATGATGGTCAAGCTTAAAGAGCAGGGACATAGAGTGTTGATTTATTCTCAGTTCCAGCACATGTTGGATATATTAGAAGATTACTGTAACTCCAAGGTATGTATAATTGTTACATTTGTGTCATTAATTCATATGGGAAAAAATTCTTACCGTTTGATTGATCATGTTTATATATTTCTCAGAAGTGGCAATACGAAAGAATTGATGGAAAAGTTAGTGGAGAAGAAAGGCAAATTCGAATAGATAGATTTAACGCCAAAAATTCGTCCAGATTCTGTTTTCTGCTCTCGACAAGAGCGGGGGGTATAGGTATAAACCTTGCTACCGCAGACACTGTAATAATATATGACAGGTTAGTACCTCGTGTGTATCCTAACTCTTGACAGTTAGTAATTTGCGGTTGCTCTGATAGGCATGCAGTTATCTGGTAACTTCTAATACTCTTTGTAATTATTTTGTTGCAGCGACTGGAATCCTCATGCGGACCTGCAGGCTATGGCGAGAGCTCACCGTCTAGGTCAAACAAATATGGTATGCTCCGTCTCCACGGCATTAAAGTCTTTTTATGATCACAGCTTGTTATATCTGTTATATTAACTCTTTGTTGCAAGTAGGTGATGATATACAGGCTCGTAACTCGAGGAACTATTGAAGAAAGGATGATGCAGATGACCAAAAAGAAAATGGTATTGGAGCATCTTGTTGTGGGAAGACTCAAAGCTCAAAACCTCAATCAGGTGACACTGTCGTAGCTTAAAATAACATTTTTGTAATCGTTAGTAACATGTACTATAAGTCGCTTTTTGCATGAACGTTTGCTACAATTCTACGAAGTGATGTTTGTACCACATAAATTCTTAAGTTCGATTCCTTGCCTGTAGAGATTTAAGTTATTTCGGGCTAATTGACCTTTTTACAACATATTTAAATTAGATGACTATTCATGGTTCAACATGAGTCAGTTAGTCGCCGACATCTCAAGTGGCCAAATAGAGTATTTCTAGAGATAACTGCATTTTGCTCTTTGAGGCATCAATTTTCAATTATAGCAGCCTGTGTTGCTTATTTATGCATCTTAAGAATATTTATTTAGTTGGTTTGCTAATTTTCCACTCCGTAGTTTCCCTTTCCGGATAGCATGTGAATATGTTTTTTTAGACATTTGGGAAACAAATAAAGAAATGTGATAATAGTTTGCATTGCACCGACATGGATTCATCGGAGCTCCAATGTCATATGTAATTGTTTTTTTTTTTTTTTTTTTTATCTGCAACATGTGTGTATTTTATATAGCTAGCACATTACTGAATGCATCATATATATGGATTGATCCGATGTACAAGGAATGCAACAATAGATGCAGCTCACTAACAAATGGATTCATGTTATATTTCATTTTTTTAACATTCATTCCTTGTGACACTCATGTATATTTGCAGGAAGAATTAGATGATATCATAAGATACGGATCAAAGGAGCTGTTTGGTGATGAAAATGATGAATCTGTTAAATCTCGCCAGATTCATTACGATGATAGTGCTATTGATGGGTGGGTTGATTAACTTCAGTTCATCATTGATTATTTTTTATATTATTATTTCTTCGTCAAACTCCCGTTGATCCATATGCAGATTGCTTAACCGTGAACAATTTGGAGAAGAAGAGGAAACAGACGAGGAGGAGGAGGATGGCTTCTTAAAAGCGTTTAAGGTTGATAGTTACTTGAGTTTCGTACGTTTTTGTTTGTTTTAACAAACCTTGCAGCTATTCTGTTGTACCCTAGGAAAGTTATATTATAAGATCTCAAGGTTCCTTGCCTTCTGCATGTTGAGTCCGTTGCAGCATCTTCCAATCCTTTTACATTTTTAGATGTTAGTTTATCGCCTTTTACCATTCTTGGATGCACATGAAACCATCATTTTACTGAAACTAGAGTTTTGTCATGTACAAACGTCAAGGTAGTTGTTTAGAGTGATATTCTGTTTAAAGTTCTTTATGTCAACCTTTAGCAATCTTATTTAAATTCGTTTGTACCTCTTTGCTTAATATGGTTTGATGTGCCAAGTAGCTTTTATTAGTGGAATCACGGAAACTTATCAGGGCATTTCTGATGTTGATGCCTTTCTTTTTTAATCCTTTTCATCAGTCTCGCAATAAAAAAACTCCAATATTTTGCTGGATGTAAATCTTCCTCATTATGTAGGTAGCAAATTTTGAGTATGTCGATGAAGCTGAAGCGGAAGAAGATGAAGTGGCCAAGCCTCCGGAAGAGAATAAAGCCTCTGTAAACAATACCGAGCGAGCAGCCTACTGGGAAGAGCTGTTACGTGATAAGTTTGAAGTTCATAAAACTGAAGAATTCAATTCAATGGGAAAGGGAAGAAGAAGTCGCAAGCAGGTAGTGTTTGGGGGCCTTTAGTTTTGGGCTACTCAAATCTATAGTTTTCCTGGTCTATTAGTTCATTTTTTCAGTCTTAATTCCAACCATCACATTCTTCTCGAATTAATTTGTATGAACTCTAGTGGATGTTTGAAGAATTTGAGTCGATTAATTCACTTATCTGCTTTTACTTTCAATTCAATTATAGTTGACCCTTTTATTATACCAAAGATATGTATGTATAGTAATGGATTTTAGTGTTAGAAATAACTATTCTTGTTTATAAGTTAGTTTTTATGCTTATTTACAGATGGTTTCTGTTGAAGAAGACGACCTTGCTGGTTTGGAAGACGTAAGTTCTGATGGAGAGGATGATACTTATGAAGCAGAGTTGACAGATAATGAAACAGTTCCAGGTGGACCTGCAACAGTCAGGAGAGCCTACAGGAAAAAATCCCGTGGTATTGACGTTTGGTCCACTATATTATATATAATGATCAAAGAAAATGCAGCAATGTTAACTAATATATATGTTATTGTCATTGCAGAAACATCAGAAAAACTTCCATTAATGGAGGGTGAGGGAAAATATTTTCGAGTACTGGGATTCAACCAAAGCCAGAGAGCTACATTTGTCAAAACTTTGATGAGGTTTCATTCGTTGCTTTTCATTTGTTCTTTAGTTACAAGTTATGTGTTGCTCTATAGTGTACCATAAATATTTCGGCGCGCCAGCATACACACGCACGAATATATACAGTGAGTTTTAATTGTTTATCACAGGTTTGGTTTTGGGGACTACGACTGGGTGGAATTTACAGCAGGGCTTAAACAGAAGACATGGGATGAGATTAACAAGTACGTGTTATGCTATGATATCTTGTTAATAATATTACATCTAGAAATATATTGCATATTTCCTACGCTTGCTTGGCTAAGGCTTGCTATTAATTCCATAAAGTAACATTCACTTGCTCATTTTGGTTGGTATTATGCACAACTTGTGTGGATGTACTAAGTTAATGTTGGTTTGCTGTGTCTTTAAAATTTGATGATTTTGAGTGATATATTCCTGTATTTACTTATCCTAGCAGTCAATTAGAAGTCAACTATATTGGTAAGGAACGGTGTATGATCTGTGATCATATAATAGGTTATAGTTATATCTGCGTCCTGTTCTTTGCAACCAATCAGACTTTAAACTACTTTTCGGTGACACAGTTATGGGATGCTGTTTATGTCACATATGACTGAAGATTTGACAGATTCCCCTACATTTTCAGGTGACTATACGTTCTACAGTCCAATCTATTATTGTCTTGATTTAGTTTTATATGGCTTGGGCTTGGATAATGGGTTTTGAGGAACATCCTTTTCCGTTGTTTGCAGATGGTGTTCCTAAGGAGGGATTAATAGTAAGCGATGTTCTTGCGAGGATAGCAACACTAGGTCTTTTCAGAGACAAAGTAAGTTTTTTGTTCTTTGCTATAAGAAATTAATGTTGAATAAATATGTAAATCCAAGCTATTAAATTTGATGCTCAAGTGCTATTCTCCATATGGAATATTTTAAAATTTTATCTCCTCTCTTTATATCTCTCTCGTTGATAATTAAGCTGTGTGAAGTTTCCCTCAAGGATGCCATGTATTCTGAGCTTCTTGGGCATTTAGAAACTATTCATGTGATGCCAGTCTTGTTTAAACACCTGTTATATCATACGCTGGGCATATCCATTTAAGCAAGAGTCGACATGTGCTATATCTCCTAAATGAGATTTTCATATCCCATATATCAATTAAAGAGCTCTCTTGTCGGCAGGCAAAGGATTTATCAGACAGTTCTAGTCTTTTCGCCGATGATATTACATTGCGATATCCTGGACTTAGAGGAGGGAGAGTTTGGAAGGAAAATCATGATCGGATACTGCTGCGAGCAGTGTTGAAGTATTTTTCTTGTCCTATATTTTCTACTACCTTTCAACAGTTATTATAATATGAATTCGTTTGGTAACCAGACATGGCTATGGAAGATGGCAAGCCATCGTCGACGATAAGGACTTAAAGATCCAAGAAGTGATATGTCAAGAGCTGAATCTTCCTGATATCAGTGCACCTATGCCGGCATATTCCCAGGCACAAGCCTCTGCTACAGTAACCTCTCAGATGCAGAGTCATTCTTCAGGAATATCCCATGTGCAAATGTCGTCATCCGTAGCTTTCCAGCCTCATCTTCAAGCTTCTGGACATTCTCAGTCGCAGACTGGAGAGAACTCAGAACATGTTGAAATGCGATTGCATCAGGCGAAGGTAAGCATTGGTGGGAATGATCTTGGAGTTGGAGACGATGTTGCTCGTGGAGCTAGTGATACTTCTGTACGTAGTCAGTTTCTTCAAGATCAGTCATTATATCACTTTAGGGAGCTGCAGCGAAGACAAGTTGAGTTTGTGAAGAAAAGAGTCCTACTTCTTGAAAAGGGCCTTCAGTTAGAAATGCAGAAAGCAGTTTGTGTAAGTTTTTTATTTTTAAATCGCTTACAATGCATTCCATTTATAATCTGGGTTTCCGGCATGGCCCTTAGGTAAGGCGCAGGAATGCTCCCTAACTGCGTTTCTGGCATTTTCTTTTTATCTCTTGCAATATCTGATTTAATGACTAATTTTTTCACTTCCTTCAAGATAGAATCCTTGTGTACCTATTGTCACTGTTCTCTAAACAAGATGATCCTTGCCAGGGTGATGGGAAAACGTCTACTGTGGTCAATGATTTGCCTGGACACAAGGTCACGGATCTGAAGAACGCCGGGCATGAGGGATCAAATCCCCAAACGAAGAATCAGCTTTCTCCAATTGATCTCATATGTAAGTTCCGCAACTTTCTTCTTATAAAATTTTTTAACACTTTGGTTCTCTATTCTATTTATGAATAAGGATTGATTATCAATGACCTTACCTCTTTTTTATTTTTTTAATCTTCTCGTGTCGACAGCCGACGATGAAATGCTGGCATCCGCTAGCGACAACAACCACGATCGCTTAGAACTTGTCAGGCTTTACAATAAGGTAAATCTCTCGCACTAGTGGTAATTTATAATCGTCAGATCTCTCTCGTAATGATGATGCATGGCTGCAATTCGGAGCAACAAATTGGCGACTTTCTGATTGTAGGTTCGCACCGTAATCGAAGACAGCATCCAAGATGCCGTCGAAGCTCGCTCGGATAAACCTGCAAGTTTAAAGTTGGGAAGAAATCTCTCGGCCTTGGAAGCTTCTGGCCAACAGATCAACCAAATCCTCGGTAGTACTGCCGAAGCTTTGAACTCCTCAGCAATGGCAGACAACGACGACATAACTGCTCGCGATCATGGAGAATTGGGCAGCATAAGAACAGAAGGAAAGGTGGAGGAAGATGGCTTTGTTCATCCTAAGACCTCAGACTAGACTAGATTAGACTAGACATTTTAGTTATGATTTGCTGACAACGTTCTAATCAAATCCCTGTTGTATGTTGCTTTGTTCTTCAGTTGACTCTTATGACGACAGTCATGTTGATGTAGAAGTTGTAATGTGGATGGATGGATCGTTGTAATAGAATCATATATTTGAGACACCACACACAACACAATGCCTTCGTAAATGTTATTGCAACAAAGAAATTAAATATAATGTAAGATAAAAAATTCATTTTTTATTTTTTGAATTTCTGGATTTTATTTTGCTTTTTTAAACGCTCTAGTAGCGCTGGATGGTTGGTTGCTATTCCAAATTAGATAGATAACAGCCATCGTCAGGCAGGAGCGGTCAACGATTCATTCGCTTTATAAACCGCGAAGTCAAAATACATAATTAATAAAAATAAGGTCTTCACCTTCGAATTCACGGAAGCGACGAAGCACAGCAATTTGCAGATCGGGATCGTAGGAGTTGCGGTATGGATCCTCCGACATGGGATTCATTGCGTAATCAGGTTGATATTCATCTCCTTTGGTCCCATTTTCGTCTTCGCGGTTTTATCCCACGGTTGTTCGCCTTCAGATTTGCTGCTGCTGATGATTAATTTTTTGCTAATTGTTACCTGCCGAGTCGCAGAGCATGACGTTTAACATCTGAGATCTGAAACTTGTTTATTTGAATTGTTCCTTGGTAATTTTCGAAGAACTAATATAATCCAGAAATGGCGAACTCTGTAGCTGATATTTGAGCCACTGCCCAATTTTTGCTTCTCCAACGTCCTTTAGTTTTTTCAAACAAACGATAGATTGGATAAAAGTACACCCGTTGGTTCTTTATCTTATTGTATTGGAAGCGACAAGTGATAGTAGGTACTTTTGTGTCGTGCTGCTGCTTTTCTCTCGAACATACAGATCTGATGCAAACTTTCCTTGTTATGAATGGATAGTCGTTGTGTAGGATTTTGAGTAATTAGCTTATTTTTCCAACCAGGCGAGAAAACTCGAAGCTCAGCTGGATGAACAGATGCACGTATACCGTAAATTACTATCAGGGAAAGATGACAGTGATAATAAAGATCTGGAGTCTGTTATTGGCCAGCTCCTGAAACAGCTTCAGCAAGTAAATGCGCAAATGCAAGCTTGGGTCTCATCTGGAGGAACAGAAATTTTCTCTCACACGTTGACCCGGCATCAAGAGATACTTCAGGATCTAACTCAGGTTGATGGAATCTCACTTGTCAAATATATTTAGAATCATTTACTGTCTTACCTTGTTTTTGCTGTCCGTCTAGGCCTCTAATTTCTTGATTGTTTCAGGAATTCAATCGATTGAATTCAAGTCACCGAGCCAAGAGAGAACATGCATCATTACTTGATGATTTTAGGGAGTTTGATCGAGCACGATTAGACCTAGAAGATGGCGGGGGTTCATATGACCAATCTCTTCTCAAGGAACGTGCTTCTATCCATCGAAACACAGGGCAGGTACATATTAAGAGTTACATGAATTACTTTTCACAAAAACGAAGGAAGAAAAACTTGTCAATATTCTTCCCTCATGTAGGCCGCAGCATCTCTAGTTTATCTTTTTTCCTGTTGCAGATGGACTCTGTAATATCCCAAGCACAAGAGACCTTAAAGTCCCTCGTGTTCCAGCGTTCTACATTTGGGGGCATCAATTCTAAACTTAGTAATGTTGGAAGCCGCCTTCCTTCGGTATGCTACGCAGAACTTTACTGTTTAAATATATAGAGCTGCGTAGAATTCTCACATCCGATATGCTTTAAATCTAAAGACAGATATTCTTGGGTTAGGTAGAAATACGTAAACTCCTCATTCATGCATTCGTTTGTTTCAATTTGTTACCGCACCACGTCGTTGCAGGTAAATCATATTCTCTCGGCAATAAAGAAGAAAAAGTCAATGGACACCATCATCCTATCCTTTGTTGCTTCAGTTTGCGCATTTCTGATTCTGATCTACTGGTGGACAAAGTAATCGATTTTTACTGCTTCAGTTTACTATTTTTGCTACCAGCGAGATATTTCATACAGTTTGTGTCGCTGTATATCTCCCCAACCTATATTTGGTTGGTGATGTGTATGTGCTGTAGTAAATCTTGGATATATGATGATGATACCTGCTGTTATCAAGAATATTAACTCCGCATTCGCAGAATTATTACATAAACGAGTAGTGCACTTGCCGTGTAAGAAGGAAGACGGTGTGATTTCATCATGCCATGAATGATGGATCATATACATGAGGCCGCTACTAACACAAAGATGGTTCAACGATTTGGATTCATATGTTTGCTGTTTCTTTGAAAAATATATATATAATTAGACATTTCTATGTGAATCTGAAACAGTGATGACTCATGACCGAACTATTTTTTTTTTTCCAAAGACGATAGTGTAAAATCTCGTTGCACAAAAGTTTGTACAGAAGTTTCAAAACAAATCCCTGTGGTTACAATTTCCCTATCAGCTCATTTGAAGAGCTAGACCATGACAAACCAAGCTAACTCTAAGAAAAAAAGTTATAGTGCAATAAATCATATGATTATCTAATTTCTACTTGGAAAAAACAGAAAAAAGGTGGAGCGAAAAAAATGAAGTGACCATCACCAAATCAACCACCACAGCCCATACCTAAACTTTACCGCCGCCGTCTCAATGCCAGCCACCGGCCCACAACCCTCCCCTCCCCAGCTAATCGCCGCCATCACCAACCTCCTCGCCACCACCCACCCTCCCAACCCCACCACCCTGTCGCCGTACCTTCGCCACCTCACGCCGCCGATCATCCACTCCGTCCTCTCCCACCCTTCTCTCTACCCATACCCATCGACTCTCATCTCCTTCCTTCACTTCACCCAAAGCCACCCTAACATACCCCAACCCACCCCATTACCTCTCCCCACTCTCATCTCCTTGCTATCTTCTCTCCTTTCCCATCACAAATTCTCCGACGCCAAGAAACTTCTACTCTCCCATATCCCCGGCCAGCACCCGGCGCATCCCCTCCACCGCCACCTCCTCCACCCGAACCCACCTCTCCCTCCTCCTTCGCAAGCCCTTCTCAGCACCTCGCTAGAAGCATACTCTCTGTGTGGCTTCCCTCACTTGGCTGCTCAGATATTCAAGAAGATGAAGCGCCTTAAACTCAAGCCTGAGGTAATTTCTATAAACTTCCTCCTGTCCTCCCTGCTCAAGAAAGATCCTTCCTTTACATCGTCCCGCCTCGTCAGAGAACTTTTTCACGATGCCGTTTCTCTCGGCGTTCGCCCGAGTGTTGTGACGGTCAATTTGTTGATTAAGTCCCATTGCTTAGAGGGAAAGTTTAGAGATGCCTTGGACGTTGTGAAGAGAATGCAAGATGAATTTGGGGTGAAGCCCGACAATGGGAGTTATAACACGGTGTTGGATGTGCTGGCGAAGAAGGGAAGGTTGAATGATGTGAGGGTATTGCTTTTGGATATGAAGGAGAGAGGGGTTTTTCCCAATAGGTATACGTACAATATATTGGTCGATGGGTACTGTAGGATGGGCTGGTTGGCCGAGGCTGCAAGGGTTGTGGAACTGATGACCAAAGAAGGGGTCTTCCCTGACGTTTGGACGTATAATACGCTGATCAAAGGACTCTGTAGAGAACGTAGAATCGACGAAGGTTTTAAGATTAAGGGTGAGATGGAAGGGTTAAGGTTGTCCCCAAATTTGATCACGTACAATACACTAGTGAATGGTTGTTTCGAGGCAAAGAGAAGCGACGAGGCTTTTAGATTGGTGGATGAGATGAGGGAGAAGGGCGTGGCCCTCGGTTCCGTGACGTATAATATAATGATAAAGTGGTATTGCAAGGAAGGGAAGATGAAGGAAGCTAGTGAGATGGTAACGAAGATGGAACACGATGGTTTTTCTCCAGATTGTTTCACGTATAATACTTTGATCAGCGGGTTTTGTAAGGCGGGTGATATGGCTGAGGCGTTTAAGATGATGAATTCGATGGGCTGTAATGGTTTGAAAATGGATACAGTGACGTTGAACACTGCCCTGAACAACCTGTGTCGGGAAAGAAAGCTCGATGATGCACGTGAGTTGCTTAACCTAGCGAAGAAGAGAGGCTATATTGTTGATGAAGTCAGTTATGGCACTCTAATCGTTGGTTATTTTAAGGAACAAAACTCAGATAGAGCTATGAAGGTTTGGGAGGAGATGAAGGAGAAAGAAATCATTCCCAGTGTAATCACATACAATTCTGTGATAGCCGGGCTGTGCAAATCGGGGAGCACAGATTTAGCTATTAGTAAGCTGAATGAAATGCTGGAGAATGGTCTGCTTCCTGATGAGATTACGTATAACACCATCATCCAAGGATATTGCTGGGAGGGAAATGTAGAGAAGGCATTTCAGTTTCACAATAAGATGGTTGAAAAATCATTTAAGCCCGATATATATACCTGCAACATCATTCTTCGGGGGCTTTGCAGAGAAGGGATGCTAGAAAAAGCTATTAAACTCTTCAACAACTGGGATTCGAAGGGGAAAAACCTCGATGCTGTTTCCTACAACACATTAATATCTGCTTTGTGCAAAGAAAGGAGATTCGAGGATGCCATGACCCTTGTCTCTGAAATGGAAGAGAAGAAATTAGGCCCTGATAGTTATACGTTTGGTGCCATGGCTGGCGCTCTCAGTGATGCTGGGAGGACCAATGAGGCTGAAGAGTACCTAACGAAAATGACCGAGATGAATAAACTAGACCATGACTTGAAGAAGCAAAGCGGTGAGGAGGAAAACACATATGTTTCTGAAGCAGGTAAACATGATTTTGAGCTTAGTTCCGCAGCTTATTCAGAACAGATCCACAAGCTTTGTGCTGAAGGGAGATACAAAGATGCTATGCATATGTTCAAGGAACAGACTCAGAAGGGTATCACTGTAAATAAGTCCACATATATGACCCTCATGAATGGACTCATCAAGAGGAGGAAAAGCATCGCAAACATAAGTTGACGAAGAATGCAAAAGGGAGGTATGGTAGGCAGTTTCTAGTGTTTGACATATGATTGACAATGGAGTCTCTAGCGGAAGGGACGTCACGGTTAGAAGAGGTATGTAAAAAGCCTATATTGACTACGAAACTCACAAATTTATTCTGTATACATCTATCTATCTATCATTTATAGTACAGCACTTGTATTTCCAATTTCTGTATAGAACCAACAAATATGAACTTCTCGTGGTGTGGAGCTAGTGGAATATATTGTATCAGACAAAAATATTCTGTAAGTATCCATCAGAAACTTTCGACAAATTCGCAAAAGAAAAAATTGTTCCTTTGTTTGATGCTTGGAAGTTCGTAAAACAACTCTCTATTGCTCCTTCTTGTCCATAGCCTTCTTAGCAAGTTCATAACCAGCAAAATTCATGGCACCAAGTGGAGCGATCCAAAAGAATCTGGGTATAGCGCCTTTGAATAGCCCGAGCGGTCCTTCATTACGGAGAATAGAGAGCGCAACTATTGATAGCGTCACTGGCCGACCTTGAGGAGCTGTCATTGTTCGCGTCTTTATTACATCAAAAGGCGTCGTTAAGACAGCTGCAAAGCCACCCGATAAAGCGCCCACTGCAATAATCTCCCAGGGCTCAAGTTCTCTTCCAAGAAGTCTTTGGGCAGCCTATGCAAAATGGATTTCATATTGTATGATGAACATCATCAGTTTCCAAGACCAAAAGCATTCATAAATACAATCAGCTTTGTTCTAACATGAAGGAGAATCAGATAACTAGTTTTTATTACCTTTTTGGATTCAGCATAAAGGCCCATGCCTGCTACGTAAAATGGGACCTCACGGCAAAGAGTTGCGCCAGTGCCACGGAAGAAACCCTTGAGACCATCTTGTTCCCAGGTTCCTAATATGGCTTCTCCAACGTTGTTGAATAGGCCAGCCTGCAACCTTTGCTTCAGCACCTCGCACGGTATACGAACTGCTGTACCGAGGATGGTGCTACAAAATGACGCCATCGATTGAACCTAAAGAAGACACAATAATCAAGATAGGTTTCATATGGCAGTAATGAGAAAAAACTAAAAAAGCATGCTTCAACAAAAGCAGTTCTTTACCTGTAATTCTGTAAGTGATGGTGCAACGCGTATCAAAAGAAGTCTGCTTGCTTCAAAAATACCAGTTCTCAAACCATGGCTGCGTTATTCGTCGATTACCATAGAGCTAGTTAATTACAGAAAAAAACCAAGGGGAGAAACAAGAAAAAATGATGACTGTGACGATGTATGATGTACCTAGAGAATTGGCCCCATATGGCAGGAATAGATCCCCGGTATAATCCACGAACTCCAAGCTGAGGTAGAGTTGATATAATTTCTGGAAACGTAAGGGTTGACGCTTGCAAACGTGTCTGACAAACCAATTTCGAAACGGTAAGGTTTCCACATGAAAAGAGCGATATGAGATGACCCATAAAACAGGCTAACATATGCATTCATTTAAGCATGGAGGTAAGCTTAATGCCTATGAGACTCTATTAGATGAGTAGCTAAGTCGAGATTACCCACAGCATAACATGCCCATTTTCCTAAAGTCACCTGGTAAAGTCGTCTATGATAGGTAATTCCATGTTATCCAGTTTAAGTTGTAGTATGACATACGACATTCTTATCATAAAGTGAAAGGATCAATCATGAAATACAATACAATGTAATAAAAAGCACCGTCTAGAATAGAAAAACTTCTTAATGGAATTATCAGAGAACCACAGATACGACTGGAGTAATCAGCAACCACGATTATCATTGCACGCTCAACACTTGTTACCTTGATAGTGTCAACAGGATGCAGCAGAGAAGTAGATAATGCAGAGGAAAGCCCGCCAGCTAACGCTGATTTTAACACGCTCCCAGCAGGAATTTCCACAGGTGGAGGGACAGAAACCACTGTAGCAGCTTCAAACCATATACTCCTAAAGATTGCATTGAAGAGTAACGGATCGCAAAGCAAATAGATAATGTAGGAGACGGAACTTATTCAGAGAGAAGGATAGATGACCAAATAATAATTTCTAACCAGAATATGAGAACGCTTTAAAGAAAGAAACCTTCATAGACATCTAACACACACATAACACTAATGAAGTTCATGATATACCGTGGATCTTCTTGCAGTCTTTCAGAAGGAAGCAATAACATGAAATTCCGGAATGGCCCGTAGGATATAGATTCTCCGGTGTCAGGCTCAGCATTAAAAAAGCGCATCATTGCAACTGCATTATCTTCATTAGATGGAAGTCCTGCATTTTTAAGTGATGCCAAGACTTCGCTTTTCTGCAGTTTCCCAGACTTGCTCAAGCAGAGACTGGTATAAGCCTTAAGAATGGTTGGCTCTTTCTGTTCCATGAATGACAAAAACTCTTTCCAGCCAATAGACCTTGAGAACAAGTGACTCCTAGTATGGCTCATGAGTTCACGGGCATACCTCTTTGGTAATTTTCTCTTTCTCATAGCGATTTCAAGATCTTCCAAAGTAACTCGACCATCTCCATCTCTATCCAACTCTTGAAAAAACCGCTTCCCTGCAAAGGAGAAATTCAAATCAAGATTGTCACTGGCTGGTTTCGCGTCCGTGTGTGTAGTAGCAAAGAAACAGATTAATTGGAAGCGAATCAATCAAATAATGGCCCTCCAAGACCAAGTACTAAATTCAAGAACAAAACAAACCTTCGGCTTCTGTGTATTTGAAGAATTCTTGGACAGAGAATAGTTTCTTCTTGTCAGGATAGTCTTCTTTGGAAGGCCTTCCTAATGGAGGCAAAAGCTCAATTAATTCCGTAAATGACGCAGGTAATGTTGCTTTCAAATGCTCTACTTTGGCCAATGGTATACTTAATAACCCACTGGCCAACTTCTGTGGAATACTGCCTCTACTGTCATCCTTAGTATCACTACTGTTATCAGTCTCCTCACCCACATTGGCCACCGAGGGAGGATCTTCTTCAACACTTGGTTGTGGGGCACCACCAATTCTAGCAAAATTTAAGCTGCCAAAAAACCCATTCATTTCAACTCTTTTGCCTTCTAGAATGTGGGTGAGTGATTTAAAATGATCAAATTTGCCAACATATTTATTGGAGTCTTCTTGATCCTCGTCTCCATGCCCGTGCTCTTGAATGATCATATCGAGCTTTGGCAAATGGCTCAACTGATCGACGACAAAACCCATTAAACACTCAAACGGAAACTCTTTCCCCCCTATAGAATCCATTTCCCTCTGTTTGTGTTCCTGGACTCTCATTTCTAATCCAAGTTGCCTGGGGGAATTATCACAACAAGAGCATTCCACATTACTCATCTTCTGAACTCTTTCCGATTCAGCCATACACTTAACTGGAAAATCTTGCAAGAAACCATTAGTAAACTTCTTATCAAAACTCCCAGCAAACATCTTAACTGGGACGTGCTCGCTTTTCCGATCGTCGCCATCCACAAGAATGTGTTTGATCTTATCAGCGTTCCCATTCTTGGCCACACCGTTAAAGCAATGCTCTACATTCTTGGTAAATTTCCTGAAATTCGACTCTAACGGAGAAAAGGCAATCTGAAAAGAGTTCAACAACGACTCTAACTGATCACTCCCTGGCAACACCATCACTCCCAGCCCTAGCTCAAATCGCAGCTCACATCAAGAACCTGTCAACTCCAAACACAAATCAATTAAAGACCCAACAAAAAACTGCCAACAAATATAACAAAAAAGAAAAGGGCAGAACCCCACCAATCCAAACAACATCAAATAATCCGAGCACCCTTGAAAATAAATTCAATCAGAAATATAGATGACATGTCTTCATCTCAATAGTAAGTATAGCGCCAATGGCAAGAAACTGCAAGATGCAGTCAGTTCTTGATAGCTCGACTGCACAAACAATTTCCAGTCATCCAAAAAGTTTCAAGCATATCATCAAATGCATTACTTGTGGAGATGGACAATACTGCACTTTTTCTTGTTTTTCCCTCACCTTGAAAAGTTAACTTTTCTTTAATACGAATTTATGAGGCTATGATATCTTGGAGAGAGAGCTCTCTGTGAATCTTGCTGATATAATTTCTTGGATGAAAGTGTGAGAGATGTGGTAAATGGTGCTACAGAAGAATAGAATCTTCTTTCAGATTTATATACACCGTGTTGATTGAATGGTAGCTTAATGACATTAATGCCCTTGGGTTCATGCTTATCCGTATACAGGGGAGGGACGACGTGTGAAGGATCATCTTGTCAATTCCTGCGCGAATTTTAGTAGTGGATAGGCTATAAATTTCTAAATTACCTAAAAGTTATATGTTAGATGAAATAAATAATAATTGATATATTATGTTTACATTATCAATGCCTGTTGCACAAATTAAAAAGGACATTTTCATTTCAGCCCCCACATAACTATCTAGGATTCAGGCCCTCTTAGCAAAAATTTAGTTTTAAGGATCTATTTTCTGCAAGTACCACTTCATTGCTCTTTCATACCAGTATGTTCAAATTTTGTAACACAAAACCATAATTCGGTACCAGTTTATGGTCTTAGTTTATTTTCTGCAGTACCACTTCATTGCTCTGTCATACCAGTATGTTGAAATTTGTAAAACAAAACAATCATTCTATACTAGTTCATATATCTTTCATACCATTTTTTACACCACATAAAATGGGTCATTTAACCTAAAAAATTCTCAAACGGAATCTGAATTCAAAATCAAACCCTTAATGGGGCCTGATTTCGAATTGACCCTTAAAAATAGAGATAACTAAGTTTCAGGCCCAATTGGAATGTTTTCGTTAGGGTTAAGGACCCAATAAGTTTCACATTAGAGATAAGGACCTATTTTCAAGTTTGGACTTAAAGTTAAGGACCAACTGCGTGAAAAAGGACGCATTTGCCCCTGCTTGTTGCGGAAATTACACAGATTTGCCATCAGCTCTTCCAAACACACGACGGTACCAGAAAAGCATGAAGTGGTATCCAGAAATAAGGAAGTGGTACCAGAAAAGCATGAAGTGGTAACACTTCATGAATTACTAGAAAGTGTTATCCAGAAATAAGGAAGTGTTACCATAAAAGCATGAAGTGGTACGGGTGAACAGTGAAGTGGTACTGTAGACCCATGAAGTGGTACCGATGAACAGTGAAGTGGTACTGTAGACCCATGAAGTGGTACGGGTGAACAGTGAAGTGGTACAAACATTTGTTGACCCATGGAGAGCTACTGTTGACCAGAGAAGAACTGGTACGAGAGACCCATGAAGTGGTACTGTTGACGCAGAGAAGTGGTACAGCAGTTTGTAGACCCATGAAGTGGTATTGTTGAACGGAGAAGTGGTACAGAAGAATTCTTTAGTGTTTCTGCAGAAATCGGGTAAATATTTGCACAAGAAACACATAAGAGTTTTTCTGTAACACTTCTCCGTTCAACAATACCACTTCTTGGGTCTACAAACTGTTGTACCACTTCTCTGCGTCAACAATACCACTTCATGGGTCTCCCGTACCAGTTCTTCTATGGTCAACAGTAGCTCTCCATGGTCAACAAATGTTTGTACCACTTCAATGTTCACCCGTACCACTTCATGGGTCTACAGTACCACTTCACTGTTCACCAGTACCACTTCATGGGTCTACAGTACCACTTCACTGTTCACCCGTACCACTTCATGGGTCTACAGTACCACTTCACTGTTCACATGTACCACTTCACTGCGATTTGATAACACAACAGTGGCGCTGGATACCACTTCTCATTCATATTTTACAGGGGTATTTTCGTCACAGGGTCCTTAACACTATGCAAACTTGAAAAACAGGTCCTTAAAACTAAACTTTTTCTGACAGGGTCCTTATTCCTAAATTCAAACTATCTTTGGTCCTTAACTTTAAGTGCCCCTTAAAAATAAAAGTAGAACATGAATTTTCGACCAATTAACATCGCTAATCATACATGACGCTAAACAGGCGTTAATTGGGCCCCACACTAGACGATTCCTCTTCTTAAGGTTTTCGATATCGTCCGTCCATTCATCTCCATCCGACGGTCTACGTTACTTGGGAGAAATATCAATTGCCTTGAGTGGCGCTCGCCAGTTATCAAGTCATGCTCTGATGACGCGCTCTCACTCGTAAACCCTAGGACCGCCAATGGCTTCCATGTCAACGTGATGCCCGTTAAATCGAAGATAGAACCAGGGATTATATGAGGAAAATTGAGAAGAAAAGTCAATAGAAATACGAAAGACATCTTATAAGATCGGATTTGTGAGATGGAGCTGAAGATTATGTGATGATCTCTGTTTCTCTGTCGCGTTTTTCTTTTGATACGCAGGGCGAGGGGGTGATTGTAGGAAAATTTTTTTTTTCTTGTGAGTGCGCGTTGTTTAGATTTTACTCAGTTGAAGGTGTTTCTTGTTGCTCAAGGGTCTTGACAAGGTTAGATTTTACGGAGTTACCGCATGGTGAGAAGGTAAAAATATTTGGGGTCGTTTAGTTGGGAGTGTGAATAAGACCTTTTTCGTCTGTTTGAAAGAAAAATGCTCTTTTTTTTTGTCTCTGATTGATCTGCTGATTCTCAGCATAGATTTCTCCGTGGTAATTCATTGAGTTAACTTGGGATGATTCGGGTTGTGGTTTGGAAAGTAAGTTTTTGAACAGCTGGATTTGGATTGTATTTTCCTGCTTTCGCTTAACAAAGATTGTTCTTTTGAGGCTGTTTACTGGCAAAGGTGAATAGAAGAATTAATTCAGGGATTTCGTCTATTGGCAATCAAAGGGAGCCGATGCCGTCAGCGGGAATGAGAAAGAGTCCAAGTGTGCGCGGTGCACGAGTTCTAAGATCAGGGAGGAGACTTTTGACGAAGTCCCAGGACAAGCCTAAGAACGTGAGGGGAGGGGATGGGGATAATAAGCTGATAGAGGTTCGAGACGATACGGAAGATGGAGTAAATTTTAACGATCAACGTGAGGATGCCAAACTGGGTAGTGTTGATTATCATGCGTTGGACCTTATGAGAGAACGTAATGAGGAAAACTCTTCACCACAAGGCCTATTGGGGGAGAAGAATAATAGATGGGGAATTGTGTATAAGAGAAAGAGGAAGTGGACCAATTCAACCACGGTGTGGTCTGATGATAAAAGATACGGAATTAAGTTCCGTAGGAGGCGATGGAGGAAAAAGAATGAATCGAATGAGCAACTGGAAGTTTGTCCAGACACCCAGTTCAATCATACTAAGCAAAATCGAGCTCTTTTTGTCGTTAATAAATCTTCTTGTGATGGTGGGTTTTGGCTTGCATCCATCTTGGCATCTGTACTGAGCTACATGGCAAGGGTTAGGATCCAAATACAATCATTATCAGCAATTTTTCATTCAGAGCCGATGTTTGGAGCTTTTGCATCCAATGGCATGCTTTTTCTTCAGGTATATATTTTCTTTATTAGCTCTATGTTTGAAAGAAATGGGTTTGTATACGTAGGAATATAGGAGGTACAGTTGTATAATGTCGTCCTCATTCCTTCGCCATGTTGCAGGATTCGATTATCGATTTCCCTGGTCATTGCATTATTTGGGAATCTGAGTCTTTGGTCCCGCTCTTCTATTTGGACTTCCCAACGATACCTGGTGGCTTTCTGCTCCTCCATCTAAAGATGAGCCTTAGATGTGCTTATTCAGCTTGTGTTCTCAAGTACCCTTACTTGATCGATCATTGATAAAGAGGATGGGATAGTGACAAATGATTCTAATGAGTTGGCTCTTCAATTGTTTTGTGGAAGCAACTACTCGGACATCATATCATTTCCTTCTCAAATATCTACTGGAACAAACTTATCTGGCAGTGTTGCGATGGATTCTATTGTTGAGAATAATGATTTTGCACCACCTTTAGTTGGTCCAAATAGATACTCCCTTCGAAGTGTTAAATTTAGAAATCGCCGTGATATCCAGAAAAGAAGAACCTCTTTAAAACGTAAACGAGGTAGGCCTCCATCAGTTATTCGAGCACAGAAGCCAAGTGGAGCTTTGGCTTCAGAATTTTTGAAGATTAGACAGACTGGCGGCCAGTTGTCTGCAACACCCACTCGTGTGCTTAGAAGTTCCATTAAAAAGAGTTCTGCTTCTAGAACCAAAGAGCAAAACTCTTCTTCGGCCATGGCAATGCGAGATATAAGTTCCACTTGTTGCTTGGCAAACTTGTTGATTATTGAACCTGATAAGTGCCACAGAGAGGAAGGAGCTACCGTTTCATTGGAATTGTCGGACTCCAGACAATGGGTTCTCGTTATTACGAAGAATGGAGAGAAGTATTGTAACCTGACGGCAGATAGGACTATGAGACCGCCGGGTTCTAATCGCTTTACTCATGCAACAATATGGACAGTGGATAGTAGTTGGAAGCTTGAATTTAATAATAAACAGGACTGGCTTATTTTCAAGGAACTTTATAAGAATTGCTTTGAGAGGAATTTTCAGGAACCAGATTCTAATGATATTCCTATTCCTGGAGTTCGGGAAGTACCAATCTCTATGAGTACTTATTACGTTCCATTTATGAGGCCCGATACATACATTACAGTGCAGCATGATGAACCGACTAGGGCTTTGATGAGAAGTGCTGTTTATGACATGGACTCTGATGATGAAGATTGGCTGGAAAAATTTAATCACGGTCGACATGAATCTATCACTCCAGAGAGGTTTGAATTAGTAATCGATGCCTTAGAGAAAAATGACCATTGCAATCGAAATGAGAAAGCAACTGATGATTCATTTGAGCATTTGGAGAACAAAGAAGTTACTGATTCTATCCGTGATCATTGGATTAAAAAGAGGAAACAGAACCATTCAGCTCTAGTAAGGATCTTCCAGGTAAATCTTGTGCTCTTTTTCTGAAGTGTCAATGTGTGTTCTCATATTAATTTTTTTTTTTTTTAATTCATACGAGTCCTAGCTCTTATGTAAGGCTTTTAAAATTCTTTCCCAACTTGATTTGCAATTTACTTCTTAGAGTTGTATACTGTCCCGCCTAGTCATTCGCTGAAGTTTCACGCATGCTACTTATTTTACAGCTCTACCAATCTAGAAGAGGTCAAGTGATCGTCAAGCCAGCTATACGCAAGAAAAGAACGTTTAAGCGACAGCCAAGCTATACTGGGAGAGGCAAACAACTAGGTCTCTTACAAGGTGCGTAATAGCGGTTCGTATCTTGAGCTTTTCTGTATTTATTTTTGCTCAAAGGTTCACACAAGTCTATTTCAATTACAATGTTCAGTAAGCCCACGTGAGAGATAGATCAGAGCTTGGAACCCATTTTACATGGCTTGAAATAAATCATCAAAATTTCTGCCTTTGGAAACTGCAGTCTTTTTATCTATGTTATTGTTTACTAATTCATTGGCATAAACCACTATATTTACAGCTATGGCTGCTGAACAAAAGAAGCTTTTGGAGCGAAGAGATAGTGAAGAAAAACAATGGAGGGCTAAAGCTGATGCAGAGAGGTCTGAAAAATCAGCTATACTGAAGCGTCAAAGAGCCCAAAAGCTCATGGAAAATGCTGATCTTGCAACTTACAAAGCATTGATGGCTCTTCAAATTGCAGAAAGCAAGATTTCGAGGATCAATAATCTCTCCGCTGAATTGAGATGAAATGACTGATCCAATTGAGATGGCGAAGTCTTCTTTGTTCTTTTTTGGGATCTTTACAAGCTTGCTAGGCACCTGAGAAAAGGGCTTTAAGGAATATATCTTGTAGTTCTGTACAGTATTGGTGTACATTTTTGTGTCCTCCCGTGATTTATATAGAAGGCGTTTGTCGTGTCTATTCTCTAGAGGAAATAGGAGCAGAATAGTCTGAAAATCATCGGTAGAACACTGAAAAAACGAAATTTCTTAGTACAAAACAATGATTAATATTAACCAAACTTAAGTAACATATAATGACTATTCTTATGGTACAGACTAACTGGTGCAAATGTAAATGATTCTTCGTGGTCATGGAGCCGAACATCGTGATGCAAATTTATCTCCATGAAGCGTTACCTTCCAGGTATCGACTTGGAGCACAAACACAGAATGTCTTTTTGGCACAGCTGCACATAAACAAAGTATTTGCAATCATATAGTTGATGTGTCTAGCATTTTAAGGGGAAAAATAAAAGAGAAGACGTAGTTTAAACTTTAAAGCTAGCGAATACGAAGAAAACAGAGCATTCATCTAGAAAAAAATAGTGCGACATGAATTTAATTATCACCTCTAAATTTGTCATCTTCTGCAATGACGCCAAATGTTTCAGCTGTTTCTTGAACCATGATGCCATGGATACCTATGTAAGCAGCTGTCTTACAATGCACAACTGATGATTGGAAGAAAAAGTATGTCTGAATAACCCAGAAAAGACTTATGCACATTCATTGCGTGGCTAACCAAAAAGTGAGATCTTTACCTAGAATAACTGCACCATGTAGGTCAGCACTCAGAAGCCGCTTGGCCAACTGATCTTTCCTGCAAGACCATTGAACACTCACTAGTGTCGGGCATATGATAGAGTACGCTAAAACAAAGTGTCACAAACCCAGTATTCTTCAGAAGTTGCCGGGTGGTCGATTTCCAACTTTCGTGCATGGGCTTAAAGATTTCAAATCTGAAAAGGTTCAAATACAAATCAGTTTGAGCCTTGACCTACTGTGAACTGTGATACATGATTATGTTCTAAGTTTCAAACAATGACAGAGATCGATCGAGCAAATAACGTATTCTGAATCACGCACCAAAAAATCACCAAAGTTTACAGCGTAAGGGAAATGCACTCACTTGCAAAACTCTCGAGGCAAATCGAACAATCCATTTTTCTTATGCTGCTTCAGGGACATACACTTCTTCGAGCGTTTTGATCCTTTTTTCAGTGCCCCGCTATGGCCAGCAAGCATCCGAGTCTTATCAACATAATTATCAAGAAGTATGGTGCTCTCAATTTTTATGCTCTTGGATCCATGCATGTATTTCTGGGCTGAATCACCGTGCTGGAAAAGCTCGTGTAAAACTCTATCAACCGTCGCCTTTTCATCAGTAACCTGCTTTCAATAATCGAGGAACCAAAATCGACTAAGAATCACTGGCATTTATAATTCCGAAAGAGAGATCATCAGTGTGAAATATGACCTCAATGTTGATTGGTAACAAACTTTGGTTCACCGGGTATGCCAGTCTAGAGTATGCCGGCTCATTCAATTCTACATCTTTAAAATTGAGAAGCGCCATTTGAGGTACTAATCTGTCTAATGAATTAGAAAATACACAATACGACCATTAGCATACCTTGTTTAGAAGTGTAACCAGAGAAAGAAACGTTGCCTGCCAAAAAGTCGTAAGATCCAGGAAAAGAAAAAGAACTGAAGACATAGATAAGATGAGAGTAGATGTAATAATATCGAACACAAACCTTTTCTAGATGAACCGTGGGTGAAAGGTTTCTTGGGTGTTTTATCAACAGACGATGACTCAACAACTGATGCAGCCCGTTTTTTACTGGCCTCACCTTGTCTTCTAACTTCTGCTTCTGCTTGTGCATTCCTTCGATTTATGGCTTCCAATGTTCTCCTCCTTTGTTCTTCCATCCTGTGAAAGCGAAAACCTAATTTGACGAAAAAAAGTCAAATTTTCCTTGAACTCAGCGTAAAGAGTAACCTTACATTTACAGCAACGAACAAGTCCTATATGAATTGAACAAATAGTGGGCAGGCCTTAAGCTTATGAACGGCGTCGTCCCTTTCTTTCCGACGAAGAAAAAAAAACTGTCAGAATCAGCTTCGACGGCGGCCGAGGATTGCGGTGGCAGAGATAGAGATGCTGTACGCTTGTCCAAGTTTCCAACAACATGATTGTGGACTTCTTATTGGGCCTTTCGGCCCAACAAATTGGGCTTTTATAAAAGTAAAAAATTAACGGATTATTATACTCGGAGTCAACGGCCACCAATTCAGCTCAACTCAATCCACAATCGAACCGATGATCTACGACGGCGAACAGAAGAATAGGAAAGAGCAACGCTCGATTCAATGCCACGCCACTCATTAATATATTTACACGTTGATGGATGAATGAGAAGTCAAGCCACCGTTTTCCTCACCTGCAAGCAATTGACTGCGAAAAACTGAGAATTTGTAGCTGATCCGATCTATCTTTTGTTCGTTCCTGAAACAAACTGGTATGCGTAGCTCCTCCTTTCTGTTATCTTTCTCCAATTTAGATCTGTATGGGCGTATCTTTTGGTCGTAAGATCTGTTTATGTCTTTCCTTTTTAGGTTTTTTGATTGATTTCTTCTGTAGACCGAGAATCATCAATGTAGCTTAATATCGTGCGTATTGAAGTGAAGCACTTTTTGGATGATCGTACTTTTCTGTTGCTTTTTATGCTTGTGAAATTGTTTGGCTTCGAATACGGCTTATAAGCCTCTCTAATAGCGAATCCGCTCTCTTAATCAAAGTTTTATTCCTCAGAAATCCATATAAGATGTCTCAGATCATTCCCGATGATGAGGTCGATATCGTGATCGGCGCCCTTCAATCAGATCTGACAGCATTCATGGAAGAATGGAGGCCAATATTCACACGCTTCCACTTAATCATCGTCAAAGATCCCGACCTGAAAGGCGACCTCAAACTGCCCGAGGGATTCAACTTGACCCTCTATGGAAAACCCGACATGGATAAGATCGTTGGCCCATCAGCGAAATCCATTTCCTTCTCTGGCTACTCTTGCAGATACTTTGGCTACCTCATGTCTCGCAAGAAATACATCATCTCCCTCGACGACGATTGCCTCCCAGCCAAGGACAGCGAAGGGAATGTAATAGATCCAATCGCCCAACACATGGCCAACCTCACCACCCCAGCCACCCCATTCTTCTTCAACACTCTCTACGACCCTTATCGCCAGGGCGCCGATTTTGTACGAGGTTACCCCTTCAGCCTAAGAACTGGCGTGGACTGTGCCCTATCTTGCGGGCTTTGGCTGAACCTAGCAGACTACGACGCCCCGACTCAAGCCCTAAAGCCCGACCTGAGAAACTCGAGGTACGTCGACGCAGTTCTTACAGTGCCAGCTAGGATGATGATGCCCGTCAGTGGGATCAACCTAGGATTCAACAGCGATCTTGTGGGGCCCGCAATGGTGCCCGCCTTTAGGCTGGCCAAGGAAGGGAGTTTCAGGTGGGAGACGGTGGAGGATATATGGAGTGGGATGTGCGCGAAGGTCGTCTGCGACCACTTAAAGCTGGGCGTGAAGAGTGGACTGCCTTACGTATATAGGAACGAAAGGGGAAGCGCTGTGGAGAGCTTGAAGAAAGAGTGGGAAGGAGTTAAGCTCATGGAAGAGGTTGTCCCTTTCTTTCAGGCGTTGAAGCTGTCTGAATCTGCTTCGACGGCTGAGGATTGTGTTGCTGAGGTTGCGAAGATGGTGAAGGAAGAACTTGGGAAGGTGAATCCTGCGTTTGTTCGTGCTTCGGAGACCATGGTTGAGTGGATAAAGCTGTGGAAAAGAGTGAGGGCTCAGTAGAGATTAGCCAGTGAGAGAGATGGCTATTATCGTTTTGTGTTCTTTGTGTTTTCTTGTCTTTTGGCTGTGGAAGTTGAAGTTGTTGTCTCCCTTGTGGACAAACGTGAGGTTGAGAGTTCCCTTCGTTTTTTAGTTCTTGTTGAGCACTTGAATAATTTTATAATCATATTAATTCCGATAACGAAAGTCTTCATGTTTTGCGAAAAAAATAAAAAAGTTAATATAATATTATATTTTTCAGGGGGAAAAAAAACGATCCTTCGACTATTTGCATAATTGCAGCCAATTACCTCCGAAGTTCGCCTTAATTACACTCAAAACCCTCTTTTTTATATTATAGGAGAAGGAAGCACGACTCTGTTCACAGTTCACACAGACTTCAATGCCAGATCTCTTGCCATTTTATCCAGCTTCGCGGAGAAATATCAAAGAATAATAAATTGCTGCTCGTAATTCCGCTCTAGCATTGCTCGACGACATTCTGAATTACTCTGTTTGATTCGTGTAAGCAATTTCTCCTATTCCGATCCCATTCCACCGAGTTGAATTTTTCTTACGCGACAACTCTTGTTTTGTTTGGGGCTTCTGCTGCTAGCGGGAGAGTTGAATTTCGAATTTAGATCGAGATGGGTTTGAGTGGAGCGGGAGGATTCGTAGCGCGATCGTTTGAGTCGATGCTCAAGGAGTGTGCCGCTAACAAGAAGTACAGTGCTCTGGAAGCTGCGATTCGGAGTTATCTTGGTAGGCTTTTATGTTTGAAAGCTCGGATCTTGTTCAGGAGAATTTGTTTGACACGCAGTTCTGGTGTTCTATAGTATTTGAGCTGGATGTTATGTTTTTCCACTGTGATTTATGATTAGATAATGTACTAATTTTGGAACGTTCTAATGTCGTTCAGATAGTGGGAAGGGATTAAATCAGCAATCGAGACATAGTGAGAAAGATCATGCTCCATCAGCTGCTTCGAATCAAAGGTGTTTTTACTGCAGTTCGAATTTTTTAGTTTTGTTCTTCGCCTACTCAGTATTATAGTGTTAAATCAGTTATTACGAAGAGGACATAATTTTATCTTTTATATATTCATGCTGTTAATGCTCTGAACAACAAAACGAACGATGGCTGGTGTTTTTCTTATGTCCTGGCTACCTACCACGAGATACATCTCATCTGAAAGACACACATGCATTACAATCAGAAGAATTGAATGAGTTAATGATGCCATGCCAATCATGATTTATTTTTTTTCATAATGTGTCTTTGTCTGTTTAAATGACAATGTCGATACGCTAATATTGAAACTCACAGATCAAGGGTGAATCTTTCTCTGTTGGGATATTTAGTCTGGAGTCTGGACAATGAAATTGTACACTCTAATCTGAATACACCTCGTCACTTATAATCTCAGGCTTGACTTACTGTTTTGGTTGATTTTATTGAAAAACTTCTATTATTTGTCTCTAATAACATGTGGTATCTGTGAATTCCTCAACAGTTCAGCTGAACCTGATGCCAGGCTTGACAGGAGAAAATCTGAGATTGAGACTGATACTGCTGATCATTCTTCTGCTTCCAATGTAGAACCTACGAACAGGCATGCTAGTGGCAGTGGATCAATTGCAGAAATCTTGGCACATGCAGGTCATACGTTGGGAGGACCTGAAGCTGAACTTGTTCTGAATCCGCTTAGGCTTGCCTTTGAAACAAAAAAATGTAAAACTTGTGGAGCTTGCATTGGATTGTCTTCATGTAAGTTTGTTCTTTCCTTTTCATTTACATATTTGTGCTGCTGGATGAATTACAAATCTTAGAAGGGTTAATTTTCCATGTACCTTCCTGATCTGCAGAAACTCACTGAGTATAATCACCTGGAGGGGGATCCTGGTCTTGATGGTGGTTCAAACTCACAACTACTTGGAGACATTCTTAACATGGTCTGCAGTAGCGTTGATAATTCATCACCTGATAGGTACATTTTTTAATGGGTGGCTTCGATATTTCTCGGCATCATTGGCAGTAATAACTCTAATATTGATTTTACAAAATTCAGTACTGCTTTACAAGTATTGAAAGTGCTTCTTACTGCAGTAGCATCTACGAAAATGCGAGGTATGAAACCGTAATTTATTGGTTGCTGCCCCACTATGGTTATTTGGCTGTGTAATCCTTGCTTCCTCTGCATCTTCCTTTCATCAACATCTATCATACGCATTTCTGTTGGAATGATCGTATCGGAGTCCCACTGGCTGTCACAATACTTAAACTATTAACTAATTCTACAAATTAATAGTTAGATTATGTCCCAACTCTTTGCTGTCTCTATGTACCAAATTAAGCTTCTTTGTAGTTTAATGAGTTCAATTTTACTCTTTTTGGATGGGTTTACTTTTATGCAGTTCATGGTGAACCTTTACTTGGAGTCGTCAGGGTGTGCTACAATATTGCTCTGAATAGGTACAATTTGCCTATCAGTTTGATTACTTTGTAATTCAGGTGGATCTAATGATTTATTAATTATTAGCAAGAGTCCTATTAACCAAGCCACATCAAAGGCGATGTTGACACAAATGCTCAGTATCATATTTAGAAGGATGGAAATTGATGTGGTAAGGAATTTGCGTTGTTTAGCTGATGAATTTTCTGCAGTCTGGGTTGATGGGTTTCTGTGATATATTTACTCCTTGGCCTTCTAGGTATCTTCCAGTTCTCATGAATCCAATGAAGCTGATTCAGAGGACAGGTCCAATACTGCAGTTGAAGAAGTGTCATCTAGTGATCATAATGAGCCAACTATAACATTGGGCGATGCGCTATCCGTCAAACAGATAAATAATACATCACTTGAGTCTGTTAAAGAAATTCAGAATCTTGCAGCCACGGGTGGGAATGATATAAAGGTGAGTGCATGCTTTTCAGACGTATAATTCGTTACTTTTGTTCAGTCTATGCCAAACATGGATATTTGTTTTTCTATTCAGTTTGGGATTTAACCTGTATATTTGTAGGGTTTAGAGGCTGTTCTCGAGAAAGCTGTGGTTCTTGAAGATGGCGAAAAGGTGTCCAGGTATGTTTATTATGCTTACTTGAGATTTCATGTTTTGGCAAAAAGTCACACACATCTATTTCATCTGTTTGTCAACATAATATGCTAGCAACATTGTCTTGGTTGTTGGTAGTGCTAATTAATTTTCCTTTCAGAGGGATGGGTCTTGTGAGCATGAGTGTTGGACAACGTGATGCTCTTCTTCTCTTCCGTACTCTCTGCAAGGTTGGTACCTTTAGTACTTTAAAATCGGCATTTCATTTTTACTTTTTCTCTGTGTGTGGAGAGATTGACCTAATGTCATGGCATGTTTGCAGATGGGTATGAAGGAGGATAATGATGAACTTACTACCAAAACCCGCATTTTGTCTCTGGAGCTTCTGCAGGTTAGTTTTGTATAGCTGCTATGGAGAGCTTTATTTGCTGGTTGGAGGCTGAGTTATCTCATCTTGCTTTACTTCGTTTTCATTATTATAAGATCCTAAGTGACATTAACATTAGGGCGCTTCCCCATGTTTTCTGATCAGCAAAATTGAAGGTGGTTGTGAAAAATGTTTTATTTTTTGTCGATTACGATACGACAAATGCAGGGTTTATTGGAAGGTTCTAGTCATTCATTTACTCGGAATTTTAGATTTATCGACTCTATGAAAGCTCACCTATCATATACGCTTCTACGAGCATCAGTGTCTCCGTCTTCTGTGATATTTCAGGTATATCGAGTGTTTGCATTTAATTAATGGTCCTTTCCACATCTGGAGAATCCATCATAGTTGAAAATGCTAATTATCTTGTCTCTATGCCTTGTCAGTATGCTACAGGAATTTTCTCTGTTCTCCTGTTACGGTTTAGGGAAAGTCTGAAGGTTCGATCAGACTTCAATTTTCAAATTCTTTTGCTTTTTAGGAAAACAGTGAAGTTCCAATTACTTCTGCATAATGATTATCTTTATCTATACAGGCAGAAATT